>CM021101.1:748276541-748505568 GCA_007115665.2 Sequoiadendron giganteum
AGACCTACTCCTACTATCCCACAGCTTGCTGACAGTTCTACTATTAAACCTGACGGTATAGTAGAAGATATGGTGGTAACTCTAGAATCTTGGGAGTACCCAATAGATTTTATGATTCTTTCTCCTAAAGACACACTAGGTGGGTACCCCATTATTCTTGGAAGACCATGGTTAGCAACAAAATATGCTTATATTGGATATCGAACAGGATACATGACCATTTTTTATAGAAAGAGCACCAAAAATATTGTTCTCCATTCTCCCACTCAACCATCACATGATAAGGATGATCCAGTATGGCCACATGTTGGTGATGAGGTAGAGGAAATTAATTTTGTGGTACAACTTATAATGTTTAACATAAGTCCTTTCCTGCAACTTCAAAATGAAGATTAAGTATTGTTTAACATAATTCAAAACCATTATGAGATATAGCAAGCATCATCCTCTCATGTATCTAATTCTACTGATACAGTGAAGACACTCTTGCCCGCTCTTCCTGTAGCCGCTCATCCTGCAGACGTTCTTCCTATAGCCAAACTTCCTACAACAACAGGTATGTCACATATTTTTGCAACATGAACTCAAGGTACCAAGCATTAGTGAAACAACTATGGTGGAGTTAACTACACAAGTGCAAGTGTCATAAGGGAAATATATGAATATCAATAGTAAATTGAGTAAAGAATAACAATTTTCATTGGAAAACTTACTAAGGGCCCACTAAAATGAATTTGCATGGGACTATCATGATATGAAGGGATTGGAACCTAAACTTTGCACTCATAGGATATACATAAGAGATGATTGTACACCCGTGAGGCAGCCACAAAGAATAATTAACCTTGCATTGAGAGAAATAGTAAAAGGGGAACTACAAAAATTGTTAGATGCAGGATTCATCTACCCCATTTCAGATAGCCAGTGGGTGTTTCCATTGGTGATTGTACCCAAAAAATGAGGGTAGTGGTGAGTTTGTATTGATTATATGGAACTTAAATCTACCACCAAAAAGGACCATTTTCCCTTACCCTTCATAGATCAAGTTCTAGAATCACTTGCAGGAAAGCAATACTTTTCTTTTCTTGATGGATTCAGTGGCTATAACCAGATCCAAATTGCACTAGAGGACCAGGAGAAGACCACCTTTATTTATCCGTGGGGAACCTATGCCTACCCAGTACTTCCATTTGGCTTATGCAATGCACCTGCAACTTTTCAGAGGGCAGTCATTAGCATATTTTCAGACATCTCTCACGATTGCATGAAAATTTATATGGATGATTTCACTACTTGTGGTGCTGATTTCAATGAAGCATTGGAAAATATTAAGAGAGTCCTGCGGAGATGTGAAGACTATAATCTATTTTTAAATAGTGAAAAGTGCTTCATGATGATTCAGGAAGGTGTAGTTCTTGGCCACTACATCTCTCACAAATTAATTCAAGTAGATCCTACAAAGATTGAGGTGATTACCAATCTGCCTATCCTTGCAAAACAAAAATATGTTAGGAGTTTCTTAGGACATGCAGGTTATTATAGGAGATTCATCAAAGACTTCAACAAAATGGCAGCACCATTGTATACTCTCCTAACTAAAGATGTTGAGTTCCAATGGACAAAAGACTGTGACAAGGAATTTTTTGACTTGAAAGCATCTTTAACTCATGCTCATGTGCTCAAGGGACCTAATTGGGATTTTCCTTTTCACATCCATATAGATGCATTGGACTATGCTATAGGAGCAGTCCTAGGACAGAAAGAAGGAGCTATTGAACATGCCATTTAATTTGTCAACAAAAATATGCAAAGAGGTGAATTCAACTATACAGTGACACAAAAATAAATGTTAGCGGTGATCTATGCTTTAAAAAAATTCAGACATTACATAATAGGCTACCAAACATTTTTGCATACCGATCATGCAACCATTAGATACCTCATGAATAGGCCTTTGATTTCAAGAAGGCTAGCAAGATGGTTATTTCTAATGCAAGTGTTTGACATAACCATTGTGGATAAACTAGGGAAGGCCGATGTTGTTGCAAATTTTATTTCAAGGCTGACCACATCAAAGGACAATCAATTCATAGATGATTCTTTCCCTAATGAGCACTTATTTTCCATCAGTGTGCAGACACCCTGGTATGCTGACATAGCTAATTTTTTGGTAACATGGAAAGGCCCTCCTCACTTCTCTCCAAAAGAGAAGAGGGTGCTCATTGAAAACTATTTTCCTTTCTCATGGATTTTTGGATTTTTGTTCTACATTGGACTTGACCAAGTCATGAGGAGATGTGTGAGGGAAGATGAGACATATGATATTTTGCATGCATGCCACAATGAACCCTGTGTAGGACATTTTTCAGCCAAGAGGACAACAATGAAGATTTTGAGCAAAGGATATTACTAGCCAACACTCCACAAGGATGTAGAGAGATATACAAGGAAGTGTGACAGATGCCAAAGGATGGGTCGACCAACCAAATCTGATGAGATGCCACTTTATCCATAGGTAGTAATCAGTCCATTCGATAATTGGGGACTAGATTTTGTAGGACCCATTAATCCTCCATCAAAAGGTAAATCCTATATTTTGGTATGCACTGATTATGTAACTAAATGGGTAGAAGTTAAGGCCATGAAGCATGCAAGAGATAACAAGGTTGCATAATTTTTGTATGCGGAAATTTTCACACAAAATGGGGTTCCAAGAGAGATAGTGACTGATCAAGGGACTCAATTCACTTCAACCCTTGTTACAACACTAGTCAATGAGTACAAAATTAGGCACGGGAAGTCTACTCCTTATCACCCCCATGCCAATGGCCAAGTTGAGGTGATCAATAGAGAAATTGAAGCCATTCTAACCAAAATAGTGGCTATCCATAAAAAGGATTGGGCAAGCAGACTACCAGAAGTTGTTTGGGATTACAAAACTACCTGGAAAATAACTACAGGATTCACTCCATTTGAGTTGATGTATGGAAAGACAATCATGATGCCCATTAAATTTGAGCATAAGACTTTGAGGACTATAGTAGAATTGGGGATGGATATCTTTGAGGCACAAAGAGATAGAATCATGCAGTCGAATGCTTTGGATGAGATGAGAAAGGCAACTTTGCATCACACAAAGGTAGTGCAAAATCAGTGAATAAAGTGGCATGATAAATTCATCAAGGATAAGAAATTTCAGCCTAGAGATTGGGCACTACTCTATGACTCAAGATATCAAGATAATGCAAGAAAATTACAAACAAGGTGGGTTGGACCATATGAGGTGGCTGAAGTATTTTCCAATGGAGTTGTTCAACTTACTACCATTGACCCTATTAGGTTTAAGTTGTTGGTGAATGGTCATCGCCTGCAATTGTATCATAAGCCAACTTCTAAGGAAGAGTTCCTACAACAATTCACTCAGCATGCAACACCTGAACTTCCTACAGTCGAAGGAAGTGGACCTAGTGTCCCTTCTTCTGGTTAATTAAGGTATGTAAATTGTCATAATAAAGATTCGCACCTTGTGGGGGTCCACTTCTTCACCCATCCGCCCATTCATTCCACCTTTCTCTCTCTTCCACCTTGCCACCATCATTTCATTCCATTCCACCTCATTCCGCTCCACTTTCATTAATTGCTCAACTGATTTCTTGAAAAGTGACTGCTACTTTCTCCATAATCTTTGCAATAAATCTTCTAAAAATTTAGGTACGTGCACATCAATTGTTATATCTTAATTATATTTTAGTGCATTTATTTAATTATTTTGAATTAATATGGGCTTTCGCTATAGCATGTAATTATTCCATGCCCCTCTCAAATCGACATTCTACCTTGCATGTGAGGAAACATGTGTAAATTTACGTTGGGGGGATGTGTCAATTCTATGTCCGCATGTTTGTCTGTACTAGTTCACGATAGAAAAATTTTAATATTGAGCTGATTCGAATTTTGCGTGAGATGATGACTCGTATGTGTGAAATGCCAATCCACCACCACCATTTTCCTTAATCATAAGCCTGCATTTATTACTCCTTTATTTCTTTAATTGCTCCTATCATAATATTAAGCCAAAAGGTAAAATTCAAATGACACCAACATTGGAAATTTAGCAGAGTTGCAAGAAGGAGAAGTTTGGCGTTTAGACGAGGATTGCAGGAAGAAAAACTTTGCAGAGTGACTATTTGATTGTAGACAATGAAAGGTGGGTTAATTCAAAATAAACCCATTGTTCATGACGTATTACTACAGGATGCAACTTTCATGGCCGAGTTTAGAAACTATGGATGGCTAGATTATTTCTTAAAGCTAAATGGTTTTGATGAAGATGTTGCATTGGAATTCGCCCAGATATTATCTGAAGGAAAGGCCATGATAAAGGGGTTGGAAGTCACAGCTACGGAGGAAATAATTGCAGAAGTTATAGGGTTGTTTGTTGATGGTGAACATTACCCTGCTACTAGGGACGTTAGGTTGGCTAGGGCTGAATTTACAAAACCTAATGACCCTCTGTTGAGCATGGAAAAATAGGGTGTGAAGAGGACTTCTCTGTTTGAGCTATGGAAGTAGGTAGCAGTTTATATTGTGAAGTTTACTACTTGTGAAGGTCACCTGTCGAATTTACATTCAGTGCATTTAAAACTCTTGAACCACACGAGACACAAAAGGAGAATGAATGTGCCTAAGGTGCTATACCACCTTCTTTCAACCATGTCAGTCGAGATCCAGAAAGGTACGGACAATTTTGTTTCCCACCATTGTCTAATCAAATTATTAGTTGAAAAGTCTCTGCATGATTTGATATTTTTTGGGAATAATTTTGGAATATTGATCAAATTAGACTAGAACATTTGCGACCTAGGGTTTTTCCTCAACCTTGTAGGGTTGGTAGGAAAAGGAGCAATATTGGGGCCACTCCTGGTTCCTCAACTTCTGATGCAAGCCCTAGTGGAAACCCTCATGTATCCAAATAAACTATTGAGATTAGTTCTTCTAAGGTAGAGCATTCTGATAAAGAGAGTTCCTCTCCTGATTTTGATGATGATATTCCCCTTGGAACCCTAATGAGAACTAGGGCAAAAAATAAGAAGGCGGGACTAAAGAAAAGAAAAGATAAAGAGAAAATAGTAGAAAAAGAAGTGCAAATCTCTAGGAAATGGAAGACTGACATTATTCTTCCTACAACAAAGGAAAATAAATAAACCCTCCCAAAAAATCAAGATTAGCTAGGCCAATCATTGGGGTATCTCCCAAGGGAAGCCCTGAACCTAGAAAAATGTCATGAGAGGATACATAAGCTCCAATGGATCAGGTAAATATTGAGGAAAAGGATGTATTTGAGGAAGCAACAAATTTAACATTGGAAGATCTTGTTGATATTGTAGAACAAGTTGAAAACCAGGCATGTGAGGAAAATCAGGAACTCCTACAGCAAGAGCTCTTGTAGCATGAGCAAGAATAAAAACAAGAGGCCTTGCAACTTGAACTAAGAGAATAGTCAGCACACCTACAACCAAAATTGGCTAAGCAAACATAATCCATACAGCCGGTACTCTACCAAGAGAAAAAAAAAGTGCCAGGTAAAATAATGGTAGGAGTACATAGGCCCTTTAATTTTTCAATGAACATGGTAGTCCTGAACTTATGGAAAGAGATACAAAGGGGGGAAGAAGAATGGAAAGCATAAAAATGTAGGCTAAAGAAGGAAATTGAAATGAGAGATGAAGAAATTGTTGTTTTAAAGAAGAAGGTGGATGACATGAAAAATTTAGTACCACAGATAGTAGAGTGAAGGGCTCCTTTGAAGTTCTATGATTTATATTTAAAGGAGAAGCATCTTTCTTTTAAGCTAGTAAGGATCATTTCAGATTTAAACCCCTCCATTGAGACCCCTACTGAATTTTTCAATGCTTATCAGACTGCTCCTCCTGAGATGAAAAATTTGTTGTGTGAATTTTATTTGCATAATTATTCTATGACCAAAGACCATGATTGGAATCCACTGTTATATTTTGGAGATTTCCAATTAAGGGCATTCATGTCCTAGATACAGAACGAAGTAAGTTGGGGAAAGTAGTGTAGGGCTTATATGCAAATTGAATCTAGCATTCCCCTACCCATTAGGGCTGAATCTAGACATCTAGGAGAAATTTTCAAGGATTGGCACATAATTTATACTGACCAAGCTATAGCAGTAGGATCTTGCTTGAGAGAAAGGCAGTATATAAAGAATATGAGGAGATGGAAAGAACCGCAAGAGAATATGTAATGGGATACATGTCAAAGAGGTGGAATAACCTATCTAATGATTTTAAGCAAGTTGAGCCTCATTCCACACACAACTATGTTGCAACACTTAAGAGATATGATAGATATATGCAGCTTGGAAGAACAAAAGGACAATTTTGGCTTCCACTGATTTTTCAGCTACCTATCCTACTGTGGCCTGTGCCAAACTTCAGATATTACAGGTATGACATAGTTGATGAGAGATAGAGATGGAATAGGTTGGACAAAAAATAAGGGTTCTATTGGGATCCTAACTCAAACACAATAGAAACTGATGTAGGACAACATGCAAATGCCAATTTTAGGGCATTGACCAAACAAAAGCACAACTCTTCCTCTGCTGGAGGACCAACAAGACATTAGGTTGGGGGGAGTGACGAGTCTAGTTCATGGTTTAATTATTGATAGAGTTATTATCTATTTCCTACAGTTTTCATAAGACTTTGATACTTGGGAGTTGATCTTTTTAAAATATTTCTTAAAACTATAGACTTTGGGCATGAACTTATTTTCATAACTTTCAAATGATATTGACATGCTATATGAACTGTCTGTGTTAATTTTGCATGTGATTAATGAATGTCACTTTAAGATTATTATGGATATGCAGTTGTTGTGTGTACTAACATTGTCATGCAAATAATTTGAGGCTTGCAATTCAAGAAGATTCTTCCAACTGGTCATGTGCCATATCGGTCAACAAGGTGGTCATTTAATGGAGGGAAGACTCTTGATGGTTGGAGATTCCTCATGCAAATCGAATTGTAAATTCCTTGTAAATGTTATTAATTGTCTGCTGAGTAGACATAGGTTTTACTATTGTGCTAGAGTTGCGTTAAGGCAAACATGTCTGATAGATTATGTGCATGTGTAGCCGCCTTTGCTCTTTTTTCGTGTTTTCCCTAAGTGGCATCCTTTGGTTTTATTGGAGTTGACTACCTTGCTAGGCTGTTAGATAAGTAAGATTCAGATTCTCCTTTGGAGGTTTAATAGTCTGGTCGAAGAATGTTAATTTGATGATGTATTCACGCTCTAAATATTTTCAGTAATATAATCATGTTGCTCAATTGTACTCATGTTTTACAATGAATGAAATGAAGTTATAAGTTTGTGCATTTGATTTTACCTTAGTTTTAGGGAATACTTATCCAAGGAGGCCCACTTGGTGAGTATTTCGTCCCGTACCTTAGTTTATTTTATTTTTTATTTTATGTTCATTTATTAGTTAAGAATCTGGTACTGATTGTTCCTACAGCCACTGGAATTCCATCCTGTGAATGTTCCTGCAGCCAAAGTAGACATAGTAGTTTCTTGTTTGTTCGCTTAGATTTTTATTTTTGTCATGCATTTCAATTTAGTCTAGTTATTGGATGATGCTCAACATTTATTTTATTTCTTTCCATGCAATTTAATTTTAGTATTGTGTTTATCTTAGTTGTAGGATGAATGTGGATACTTTGGATTCCTAGTGCACATACATTGCTGACCCATTTCAAGTTTATGTCCCTAGGTTGATAATGTAAATGTAACTTCAGGTTAGATGTCCAATCTTCGAATCACAGCTGTAAAGGATTAGTTGTTGAATCATTGTAGGAGTTTGACACTTACTATATCTTGCAACTACTCATGGGCTTCAAAAATTAGTGCTCAAGTGTTTTTTCTATCTATTTAATTTGAATATATGTGCATTCAATCTAATTTACTTGAATTTGGGATCTTGTAGTATAGAATCACCTTAAACAAACTATCTCCAATTTTTTGAAATCAAGGTAAAGAATTGTTTCATGTTGTGTAAGATTGAGCCCAATTAATTCTTTTTCTTCAATTAACTGATGTACCAGATGATTTATTGTCCAGAGATCCGTTAATTGTCATCACTGAGGAAATTGTCCCCAAGAACAAGTCTATACCCTTTTGGTGTTTTCCTTTGTAGGTTTGTAGATCTTGAAGAGCTGGGTGTAATGAGATTGCAAGACAAAAAAAATGCTAAAGATCCAAAAATATTACATAAATGAAAGAAATAGAAATGATTTGTGATCTTTGCAATGCTACTTTGAGAAGCTAACTTAAATATAAATATATAGAAAAAAAGTACAATATATAAAATTGCTTGCTATATTTTGATCAACTTCATTTATATTAGGGGAGAGGGGCCCTAGTAGGGTGGCTCAACTTTGGAGGTCCACATGGACCAAAAAAAAAAAAATTAGATTGCCACGTCATCTTGCCACTTGTGCATTGGGCCACCTATTTATTTTTAAAAAAATTGACCACCTCACCACCTGTCAAGCACCATTTACTTCGACGTGTCCAAAATAGGCCTATTTTTCCCTCCACTCAAAAGTGGAGCCCATCCACTTCCTTAATCGATGAACACATATACATATAGTGGATTGGACGGTCGTGTGTCCACGACAACCTCACCACCCTAAAGAAATAGTTTAGAGCATTAATCGCTCATTGCATCCTTTGTTACCTCCACTAACCAACTTGCCTTATGTGTCCCTTTGCATTTACTTAGACTTTTGGGTGCATAATTCAAAGATCAAGGTTCATTCAATGCTCCACATTCTCGCATATCTTGCTCACTCTCATTCATTTTGTTTGTAAACATTCTCGAGTGTTCATTTGGTTTGGCACCAAAACTAGTTCGGCTCTCCATGCTTCATTTTTCAACTCTTCATGCTTCTTCGCTTGGCTCTACACTCTCAAGAGCTCCCTTTCTCTTTCACGTGAGGTTTCTAACCTCACTCAGCCTGTACTAGTGTCTTTGAATACGATGGTATTTTTCCATGCACTTTTGTTTTGCATAAATTTTTGTTGTGAAATTATCTTTCAGAAAGACTGTCTTAAATAAAAAGTGGGGAGGGTTTAACTGGTTTTATTTTCGTCTACACTTGACCATGCACTCCTAATCTTGGGTTCTTCATTGAATGATGTTTACTCTACATTTTTCTTTTCGTATTTGCTTCCTTATACGAAATATGAAATGGGTTTGACTGGTTTAAATGGCTTAAATGGGTTTTACATTTACTCTGCATTGTGTTTTTCATATTAGACTTGTTTGATGAAATATGGAAAGGGTTTGAATGGTTTTCTACCATGCAGTTGTGTTTGTGTGTTCATCATTGCACAAAATTTAACTCTGCACTTTTCTTATTACATTTGTTTTTTATTCCAAAATACGGAAATGGTTACAATATATTTGCTTGTTACTAGGAAATATTCATAGGGTTTTCACATTTATCATTTTGAGGGTTTTTGCCATGCAATTGCATTCATGTCTTGCTCATTGCAAAAACTTTAACTCTGCAATTTTCTTATAATATTCTCATGTTATTCTGAAATATGAAAATGGTATGATTGGTTTTCATTTCAAAGATATTCTGGCATGTTTATGTATTATTTTGTTCTTCCATGCATAATAGTTTTGTCTACGAAATTATTTTTTCATTTGATTGTTACTACAAAACATGGAAAGGGTTTCACTGGTTCACAATTACAGGTTTTTTCGCCATGCACTTGTATTCCTCTCTTTCACAATTTACAAATTTTAACTTTGTAATTTTCCTTGAATATTTGTTTGTTATTCCCAAATATGAAAATGAATTTACTTGTTTTCATTTCGAAGATATTCTATATACCATGCAATTATATTATTCTATTCTTATATATGTATTTGTCTATATATATATATATATATATATATATATTTCCTTACATATATATACATATTGTGCATGAAAGAACATAATAATGCATAGACATATTTCCATAGATATATTTATTTTCATTTCAAAGATATTCTACCATGCAATTATATTATTGTGTTCTTATATATGTATATATATATATATATATATATATATTGTGCATTGAAGAACAAAATAATACAAACATATTTCCATACATATACATACATATACATATACATATATATATATGTAATTGTTAATGTGATTGTTACTATGAAATTGGTTTTATATTTTTTTTTTCGGCTCTCCATCTTTCATTGTTCAGCTTTGCACTCAAGAAATATCCCTTTGTCTTTCAGTTGATTTTTTCTACCTCACTATGCCTGTACCATTGTCTTTCATTTTGACAATGTTTAACCAATGTTTTTTCATGTCTCACTAAACATATTTTCTCTAAGCCATTTCAATTTAAATAATAAAATTGAACAAACTGTCAACATGCATATGTTGAATAAAAACAAACTATTCATGCACATTAAATACAATTGCATTACAAAGTGTCAAAAATTACATTACAAACTGTTCATAAAAAAAATCACTGAATTGCAAACTGTCAAGATACATATTAAAGAAAACGTGCATGGCAGAAAACAAGTGCATGGTAGAAAACGTTGTAATTGTCTATATAATAAGGTTGTTGTTTCAGGGAAGTGTTGTCTACAATTATTGGAGACAAGTGTGGAGAAAGAGGGGTTTGATGTAGCAAAGCGCATACAAATCTATTGCAAAACATTAATGCACTAAGCCTAAATGAGTTGAACCAAACAAAAAGCGGGAATTCAGATCAAGTTTAACATTCAGGGTAAAAAAAATGATGATATTCATTCTTTTTGTTTGGGTTCCACTCATTCAATCTGGTGTATTGCACAAGAGGGAATGTTTTGCTGACCAAGCAATACATGTATATAATTACTACCTTTCCCCACCCTAAACGACCAATTTAGACCAGTAATCGCTCGCTGCATCCTTCATTACCTCCACTGGGCAACTTGCCTTGTGCATCTCTCCGCACTTACTCGGATTTTCAAGTGCATAATTCAGAGATCAAGGTTCATTCAATGCTCCAAATTCTCTCATATCCCGCTCATTTTCATTCCTTTTATTTGTAAACATTCTGGAGTGTTCATTTGGTTACACACCCATACATGTTTGGTTTTCCACGACTCATTGTTCGACTTTGCACTCTCTAAATCTCCCTTTCTCTTTCAGGTGAGCTTTTCACCTCACTAGGCCTTGTACCGGTGCCTATATATATTAAAACTAACAAATATATATATATATATATATATAAACATATACATATATGAATACATACATACATACATATATAATGTGTATGTATGTATGTATGTATTCATAAATGTATATGAATATTTCTTGATATATATTTATATATATGTAAGTATATATATAAATATACATAAATATATATACATGTTTGTATATATATACATACATACATGCATGTGTGCATGCATACATACATATATATAAATTCCAATCTCTTGTATGATATGCATATGTTTTTCATGAATATATAAATATGCTATTCACATTGGATTTTTCATTTAAACTCTTTAAGACATGGAATGCAAATATATTGAATGTGATGTCAACGCTTGTCACAATAACCTATAACTCAATATCTCGGGTTTCAACTTACACTATTTATGAATGTCAAGACATTTCAGTTCAATTTCAAGTTTTTTTATATATTCTATATGCCTGGGAATACATATCAATTGTATGCACTGTCAATATTTGTCACCCACCTCCCTCTAACTCAGTATTTGGGAATTCAACTTGCACTATTTATGGATGTCAATGCATTTAAATCCCATAAATTGTGATTGTTTTTTATTATAAGCAACATTTTTAGGGTGTTGTACCCTTTACAATGAAATTCCAATGGGTCAAAAAGAAGTTAGTTCAAACCAGGAATGAGCTAGGAAAAGAGGACATACCACACACAAGAAACAACTGACAAACAGTTGTAGAACCATAGACAAGGACTAGACAATCCCAAAATATGAGGGGATTAATCTGACTCCCTTAACCATAGGTCATGAAGTTGCAATTGATCGAGGGATTCCCTTCTTCTTTCTCAGCACAACAGACCAGGAAGACTCAAAATCCACGTCCACTGAGTGAGGAGAGATAAGCGGATCCACAATAGCCACCATGGGAAATGAGACACCATGCAACAAGGGAGTCAATAGTGCAGGAGAGGATACAAGATCAATCGATGGACCAACAAAGGCATTCAATGAGGTTCGAGCAAGCTTAGATTGAACAATGTCAGCAAATCAAGCCAACAATAGCTCCACATAAGGGATAGCCAAAAGAGAAGCAGACACAGACTCCCAAGAAGACTCAATAGGGTCGTCCTCTACAGAAGAAACTTTTGAAGGAGGAGAACCCATCATGAGATGATCCAAAAGAGCATCCTTCCACCAAGTAGCAACACCCTTACGATGGGCATGTGGGAAACCAAAGGCCAAATGAACCATAGAGAAGCATCTCCTACATCGAAAGGGGATACCCTCATAGTCCAATAGTTGCTTCCAAGATTTTTCCTCCACCAATAAGATTACATCACCATGGAGAGGTTTTGAGATGTCCAAATCAACTAATATACAAGCTACTGTAGTATGCCCAAGCTCCCAAGTCATAGAGTTCACCATTAAAAAGTGTCCAATGGTGTTTCTGATAGCTTCATAACATGGATCCTCCCAAAACTGAAGAGGGAAATTTAGTAGTCGAACCCAAACTGGTCTGGTGTTCAATAGCTCCATAAGGGGATTGAAAGAATGAGACCAATGCCTGATGGACAGTGAATGAATACCCCACATCCACCCCATGTCTAGCAAACAGTCTCGCTCCTCGGAGGAGGAAAATGATGCTAAAAAGAAACCCCTTGCATCGAGATAGATCTCAATCTTCCTAGAGACCATTGGATTCCAAGAGATGAAAACCTAGTCATGGAGATTGAGAAGGGAGGGCCACAGGCCATTAAACCTACAAACCACACCCTATTTCAAATAGTAATCCTCATTCTCAGCAACCTCAAGTCCACAAACCACTACAAGGGAATCCTGAGCATAGGGCAAAGGCCGAATAGGAGCCTGAGTAAGAGGTCGAGCACCCACTTTAGCATCCTCGAAGAAGTAATTCACCCTACCTGAACAACCCCCAGAAACCAGAGTAGTAGGTGGTACAACCACCTGCATAACATCACCAGGAATAGAGCTCACAATAGCTTGCATAACATCTCCTGATAGAGCAAGAGAGGAAGAGCCCTTACCAAAACACCCAACCTATTTCTTGCAGCCATCCACAGCAGACCCAATCATCTTCAGGTCCTCAGAACAGGTTTCATCCATAGGTACAACAACCTTCCCATCCGCAGGAGACCATTTCTGCTTCTTCCCACTCGATGAAATTTTTGAAAATTCCTTTCGAGTCCATAGATTGTGATTGTTACACCCTATCATGTTGGTATATATGTATAACTCATGTACAAATGTTCATTTTGATTGTTCGATTGGATTGATCAATTGGATTCTTCAATTTGATTGTTCAATTGCATTGTTCAAAGTTGTTATATTGTATTGTTTTATTGGATTGTTCTATTGGATTGATCAATTGGAATGTTCAATTGGAATGTTCAATTGGATTGTTCAATTTGATTGTTCAATTACAATGTTCAATTGAATTGTTCATTTTGATTATTCAATTTGAATGTCATATGTCTCATGTATATTGTTATTCATTTCATTTTTTAGACATGTTGGTATATTCAGCTGACACTTGTTGTAAATTTTTGTCTTGTTCAATGTTCTTCGATGGTGTGCAATTTTATTTCATTATTGGCTTGGTGATGGCGAATTTCATTTCAAAGGTAAAAACTTAAGGATACTATACTTTCTTATTTTAAGTTAAACACTTTCCTTACTAAACTTTTCTTATTAATGACCATTTTCATATATGTTTGTAGGATTGATTTGGAGAAATTCACCATACCGTTGGCCATCTCCAATTCATAGAGGCGAGGTTTTTAACCTCACTAAATTTGTACCATTGTCTCCTTTCATTCCCTTTTCTTTCTTCTTATCACTTATTCGTTTTGTTATGGGTGTGTTGTGTTACTTAAGTTGAATGTTATTATTTGTTTTTTTGCTGATTTTGAACATAATATTTAAAGTGTTTATGTGATTATCCATAGATTGAAGGTTCTCTTATGTTCTAAGTGCATTGACAATGTGCTCCATGATATTTATGGTTTCTAGGGTTTTTATGAACACTTCCAATATTTTTGTTCATAAACACACTCAATTTTTCAAGGAAATATATTGATCTCTTCATGCATCACTGTGACTTTAATGGGTTTAATATTTTCATTTAATTTCTATCTATACATACACTACAACTTCCAATCTATATATCAATGTATGTATATATATTTATTTGTGTATATATGTAGATACATATATGTATATATATGTATATATATATATATATGTAGATACATATATGTATATATATGTATATATATATGTGTGTAGATACATATATGTATATATATGTATATATATATGTGTGTAGATACATATATGTATATATATGTATATATATATGTGTAGATACATATATGTATATATATGTATATATATGTAGATACATATATGTATATATATGTAGATAGACATTGATATATATATAAGTACACTTTGATATATATGTAGATACATATATGCATGTAGATACACATTGATCTATATACATAAATATATATTGATATATATATATAGTTCAATTTGATTGTTCAATTGCATTGTACATATATATAGATGTAGATACAGATTCATATATATGTACTTACATATATATACATTGTTCAATTGTATTACTCATATATATATGTAGATACATATACATACATGTGTATACACATTCATATATATATACATATATATACATAGATACACATTCATATATATATTTATAGTTTGTGCAATGATGAATGTATTAATAGGGGAGAGCTACAATCATATAGGTCAAATAGATCACATCCATCTCTACCATTCACAAAAAGAGAGTGAAGTGTAATGTATCGAAGAAAATAAACTTGAGATAAGACATAAAAAAATGTTATCTTTTTTAGAGGTATAGCCTAAAAGTAAATTTCAATTGAGCTACTGATATACAAAAGGACATAATGCATCAAGTATTTATAGTTTAATTGAGCTACTGATATACAAAAGGATATATATAACCAAATTGCAGATTAAAGTTTGTGCAATGATGAACATAATAATAGGGGAGAGCTACAATCATATAGGTGAAATAGGTCACATCCATCTCTACCATTCATAAAAATAGAGTGAACTGAAATGTACCAAAGAAAATAAACTTGAGATAAGATATACAAACATGTTATCATTTGTAAAGGTATAGCCTAAAAGTAAATTTCAATTGAGCTACTGGTATATAAAAGGACAGATTACATCAAGTATTTATAGTTTAATTGAGCTATTGATATACAAAAGGATATATATAACCAAATTGCATATTTAAAGTTTGTGCAATGATGAACATAATAATAGGGGAGAGCTACAATCATATAGGTCAAATAGGTCACATTCATCTCTACCATTCACAAAAAGAGAGTGAACTTGTACCGAAACAAATAAACTTGAGATAATACATACACGCATGTTATCATTTGTAGAGGTATAGCCTAAAACTAAATTTCAATTGAGCTACTAACATACAAAAGGACAAATTACATCAAGTATTTATAGTTTAATTGAGCTACTAATATACAAAAGGATATATATAACCAAATTTCAGATTTAAAGTTTGTGCAATGATGAACATAATAATAGGAGAGAGGTACAATCATATAGTTCAAATAGTTCACATCCATCTCTAGCATTCACAAAAAGAGAGTGAACTGTAATGTACCAAAGCAAATAAAATTGAGATAATACATACAAACATGTTATCTTTTATATAGAGGTATAGCATAAAAGTAAATTTCAATTGAGCTATTGCTATACAAAAGGATAGATTACATAAAGTATTTTATTGTGAAGTGTTGTGGATTTTAGACATGTCTACTAGACCTTTTTAATGACTATATGAAATGTGTTCACATGCAATTTCAAATGTTAAATTATTAGCATAGATTGTATTGTATGAAATGTTGTATAAGATTATCAACATTGAATATATTTTCACAAATGTAGAATAGATATTATAAACATAGTAATTGTTGTAAACAAAATTGAAACAAAGTATCTGCATAGAATATATTTTTTGATATATAGATTATAATAAAACCATAAAAAGGTATTGACACAGTCTTCAATGGGCCCCACACTAGAGCATCTTAATATGCAATTGTAAAACAGTTTTCAACCACAAAGTCAACCCGGGTACTCGTATTACATTAATAAAAAGATTTAGTTCAAATTATTAAACAAATTTAGTTCACATTAATAAACAGATTTAGTTCACATTAATAAACAAATGTAGCACAATGAAAATGGAATCTCCAAATACAACAAAAAAAACCAAGATATAAGGCACTGTTTCAGTTGGTCCCTCCCAACCTTTGTCGAATGCTCCAAGGAATGAATTTGGAGATGTGTTCTTGTCTCTTGTTGTTGCATTTAGACTTGCCATAAATTGATTTTAATTTGCATTTGTCAATTGTGTGCAACTTATATTTGAAGGCATTAGTGGTGAAGAAGTCAAGCCAACTAGAAATTGAGTGCACCTAACTTGAGATGAGTTGGGACTCAAACACACATTTCCTATAGAAAATAGAGAGATGTTATTATTGGTTATATCTTGAAAGTAACTGTGATTATCAAATAAGGGAGTTGTAGGACTGCTTAAGCATCTATCTCACATCAATGCTCTATGGGAAGCCTCGATCTCCCTTTCCTTCTTCTCTTGTTCTTTTTTTACCCTCTCTTGCGCCTTCTTCTACTCTTTTTCCTTTCTTTGTAATTGTTTTAGCTACGCTCTTTCTTTGCGCTCAATTTCCTTTTCATTATTTTGTTCCTTCTACTCCAAGGCCTGAATCTGTGCTACCTTTTTGTCCTCATTTGTTGCCTCTTTCTAATTTTTAACTATTCTAGTTCTTTTTTTCTTCATTCCTGCTCCATTATGAGATTCATGTAACTGTCAGCAATCAACAACTGCAACTGTCGGCTCATTCAAAGAGCACCACCAACAAAATTTCTCGTTCTTCCATTCAATTTGTGAGTTGGCAGCTTAAGGAAGCTACTAATCTTAGAACCACTTTTGTTTTGAATTGTTTCATTGACTTGGGAGTTAGTAAACTCCTCATCTAGTGTACCTTAACTATCATTGTTGCCATCTACATAGTAGTGCATTATTTGTTCTGGAGGTGTGGGTGTTGGAGATGGGAATGTGAAATTTCCAATGTCTTCTTGTGTAGGCTAGTTTTCCATGTCCTCAAGTTGTTGTTGTGCACCTTCATGCACTTGAGTATCCATTGGATTCTGCAATGTTGTGGCAGTTCATCTGTTGAAACATCAAGTCTTGAAAGACTAAGGATGTTTTTAACTGTAGAAGCATCCTTGGTGTCATCAATCTCATATGTCTCGTTGGGACACATGTTGCCCACGAGTGCATTAAAATTGAGGGGCCATATCCCCGTCCTTTTAAAGTTAGATTTTATGTTGGAAGGATTCATAGCTCTTCTCAGTGCCTTGCTGCCTAACTCCACGAATTCTTCCCTGTTGATATCAATATTGGGGAATCTAGTGAGAAAGTCAGCTCGTTTTGATTTGAAAAATTGCTTGAATGGTGGAAACACGCTAACATCCAAAGGTTGTAGTGTGTGATAAGTATGAGAAGGAAGTGTAAGGAGGTCAATGTCTGACCTCCTTGCCTCATGGATAGTTGACAATGCAACGTGACTTCCATGGCCATCAAAAACCAACAAGTGCCTATTAGTAGGTGACACACCCCTAGGAATCGACACACATAAATGTTCCAGCCACTCAAATAAAATATCCTTCATCATCCAAGCATGTTCTTGGGTTTCCATAATTTCACGTGGATCATAGTTCATAATGTAATTTTCTATCTTTGTATTGCCCTTGAACAGATAAAAAACAGGTATGCTTTGGCCAGATGCATTAACATAGCATATAATTTTTATCCATTATTTTCTTTTTGGAATGATGTAGGAGACATTACTATTGCCTCATTGTGCCAAGACCATCATTGTTCTATTTATGCCAGCTTGAATGCATGTTTCATCATAGTTCTAAATTTTGTTAGGACCGTATGGGGTAATTTTATATGATGTTGTCAGCATTCTAAAAAAATTAGCTACTATTTCTGGTCTAAGGTTTACCACCTTGTCTTTGTTAAGACCTTTAGTTGTGCGTAAGGTCAATTCTATATGGTGCCTCTTGAATCTAGACCACCATGATTTTCCAGGTAGCCCCTCTGTGAAAGGGTTGGGTCTAGTTTGGCATATCTGAGCAACCTCTTGCTTGAGATTTATAATCTCAAGCCTGTGGCCAATATCTTCCATATATGTGCACCACTTCACAATCAGACCCTCCTCCTCTTCTATTAGGATTGTTGGTGGACCCTTCTTTGAAGTAGTGGACAAGACGCATAACCAATTGCTAAGTGTTCTAGTTGGATTTTTCCACTTCTTCGCAACAACTCTCATCGATATCAACATCCTCGAGTGCCCTTTTCATGTCCTATGATGACCATTCCCTTTCTGTTGATTCTCTTTCCCACCTGATTGTTGGTGCAACAACCTCCTGGTCAACCTCAACAAGTTCAAGATTCATGTTTAATTCTACAACCGATTGATGCACATTGGGGACTATTACAATGTCTTTCTATGTATGTGACGTTGTCTTTGTAGTCTTGGTTTTTGGTTTGGACCTTAGTTTACCTTTTAGATTTCACCTGAAGATGTTAAAAAATATGTTTGGAGTAGATAAAAAAAATAAAAATTGAACATTGTTGAAGTCACAGTGATGCATGAACAGTTTGCATTTCTTTAATATGCATCTTGACATTTTGCAATTCATTGTCTGGTTTTTATAAACAGTTTGTAATACAATTGTTGAAATTTTGTAATGCAATTATCTTTATTGTGCACGAATAGTTTGTTTTTATTGTCTTCATTTTTCTTGGTTTTTATGAACAATTTGTAAAGCAATTGTCTTTATTGTGCATGTTGATGGTTTGTTCAATTTTATTATTTGAATTGAAATGACTTAGAGCAGATCTATTTAGTGAGAGATGAAAAAACATTGGTTAAAAAATATCAAAACGAATGACAATGGTATACGCGAAGTGAGGTAGAAAACCTCAACTTAAAGAGAAAGGCAGTTTTCTTGAGTGCAGAACAAAACAATGAAATATGGAGAGCCGAACATAAATATATAACACAAATTTCGTAGTAACAATCACATAAATAATGACATATATATACATATACGAATATATGTATATGTATATGTATGGAAATGTGTCTATGTATTATTCTGTTTTTCCATGCACAATATCTATATATATATATATATATAGAAAAATACATATATAAGAAAAAAATAATATAATTGCATCGCAGAATATCTTTGAAATGAAAACAAGTCAATCCATTTTCATATTTGGGAATAACAAACAAATATTAAAGGAAAAATGCAGAGTTAGTTTGTGCATTGGCAAAGAGAGGAATACAAGTGCATGGCAGAAAACCCTGTAATTGTGAACCAATGAAACCATTTCCATGTTTGGTAGTAACAATGAAATAAAAAATTCATTTTGCAGACATAACTATTGTGCATGGAAGAAAAAAATAATATAATTGTATGCAAGAATATCTTCAAAATGAAAACTGTCATACCATATATGTATGGAAATATGTATATGTATTATTTTATTCTTCCATGCATAATATGTATATATATGTATGAAAAAATATATATATAGAAAAATAAATATATAAGAACAAAATAATATAATTGCATGGTAGAAAATCTTCGAACTGAAAACAAGTAAATCCATTTTCATATTTGGGAATAACAAACAAATATTCAAGGAAAATTGTAGAGTTAAAATTTGTGCATTGTGAAAGAGAGGAATAAAAGTGCATGGTAGAAAACCCTGTAATTGTGAACTAGTGAAACCCTTTACATGTTTGGTAGTAACAAACAAATTAAAAAAGCATTTTGTAGACAAAACATTGTGCATGGAAGAATAAAATTATACATAAACATGCCAGAATATCTTCAAAATGAAAACCAGTCATACCATTTTCATATTTCGGAATAACATGAGAATATTATAAGAAAATTGCAGAGTTAAATTTTGTGCAATGATCAAGACATGAATGCAAGTGCATGGCATAAACCCTCAAAATGATAAACATTAAAACCCTATGAATATTTCCTAGTAACAGTCAATTATAACAAAAAAAATGTAGTGTGATATATTGTATCCATTTCCGTATTTTGGAATTAAAAACAAATGTAAAAATAAAATTGCAAAGTTAAAGTTTGTGCAATGACGAACACACGAATACAATTGCATGGCTGAAAACTAGTCAAACCCTTTATGTATTTCATCGAACAAGTCTAATAGTAATGAAAAACCACTTAAACTTGTCAAACCCATTTCATATTTCATATAAGGAAGCAAATATGAAAAGCACAATGCAGATTAAATGTCGTGTAAACACAAGATATTGAATAACACAATATATTGAAATGCACAATGTAGGGTAAACATCATGCATGGAAAAGTATAGACGAAAGGAAAACTAGTGAAACCCTTAACTTGAACTAAAATGACTTGACATTCATATAAACTGCAAGTTCAAACCCCAGATATTGAGTTACAGGTCAGCGTGACAAAAATTGACATCGCATACAACATATTTGCATTCCCAGGCATAAAGAACATAAATGAGAAAACCAATGTAAATAGCATCAGTATGAAACCCCATATATTTAAAAATTTGTGGACAACATATTCATAGCATACAACATATTGGCATTAGTAGGCATAAAGAATTTGTAGTTGTAGAATACATGTAGCTTCTTAGGGTGTTGTTGGTGTTGCCTCTAGACTTTCTTCATATTTCTAGAGAAAATTGTATAACTAAAAACGAAAGTGGGACGTGCTAAATGGAAATTTCAAGAGATTGAGTAATGCATTTTTTAATTTGAAAATATCCTTATATGTTCAATGTTGGTTTGCTATGGAGTCTTTAATTCTTGTCCTTTTATTTTCAAATTTGAATTCTTCATTAGATGCCTTCAATTGCAAATTTTGTATGTATTAATGGTGTGCAATACTTGTTTTCTTGACAAGAGATTTTGGTGGCTTTGACACCATTGTTTTGGTGGTTGCAGGTGGAAAAAAAGAGGAGGAGAAACCACTAGTAGAGAGGTTCGATTTGACAGATGGGACACATATGAATCATTATTTTTCGTTTGAGTGTTGTGTTGGTGAGCAAGTGGGATGGGGGTTTGGCTAGATTGGATTTGGTGATGGGACATTCTTGGCTTCTAGTTGTTATCATGGAAGCCTAACTATCAAAAATTTGGTTGTGATGTAATGCAAGTGGTGACATTATAGGGGAGCTTGGGTTATACTAATTTTATATTTTGGGTGCATGTTTTAAAGCTATGGGCCAGTAACAAGCAATATGGCTTGTATGTTTGTGGTGTCAGATATGCTTTGAATATTCTTTGACATGTAATATTGTGAATATTTATTTGTGTATGGGACAAATATTCACCCATTATAATACAATTTTGATGATACAGTGATACGTGTACCCTTGTTGACTTTGTCAGTGAAAATTGTTTTACATTTGTATATTAATCAGCTCTACTGTGGGGCCCACTTGGGACTACTTCCATCCCCAGTATAGGCTCCCGCCCTACTATGGGCCCCTCTCCCCTAGAGGGAATCATAATGAATTTGGCCATTCTCTTGTTAATGAAGGTGTCAAGCTCAATCAAAGGACTCTTAATATTAATGAAAGATAACTATTAGTACTATGCGACTTTGTTGTGCTTTATTGTTGTTTGAAGTGTTGTACTGCTTTTATTTAATATATATTGAATTTATATCAAAAATAATTTTAATATTTCAAATTAAATTTTTAACAAGTCTTTTTTAAAAAATTATATTGAAATTTCTACACAGTATTTTTTTTAAATTATTTTTAAGACATTAAAATCTGAAATGCACTACATCTACCAAAACAAAAAAGCTAAAATTTATGAACTACTCATATCCTGAAACATCTATCTAAAAATCTAAAATTGAAATTCACAATATTGGTCCTCTCACAAACTTCAAAAACAAATTGTATATTTTGTAATCATACCAAAAGTATTTTTATTCTACAATTTTAAAAAATCCCAAATATAAGTGTCACTTATTTTAGTATTTGTAAACAAAAATTTATCATTTTTTGAAGTAATGAAGGATTCCCATAAGGATGGTGATAATCAACACCAATAAACAAAATGTGAAGATGTGTTTATAAACCTTGTAAATCCATAGATTTAGGAGGGACTTGCAATGTTCATCAAGATGATTAATCAGCTCCCGATATCACCCAATGCCATTAGTGACATCTTCATACTATGTGAAAATTCTATCAGAAAAATTCATACCACTCCATGTGTCACCCCGAATGATTTCCCCTTTTCTGAAAATATATTTGTTGTTTATGTAACTATACACCTCATTAGAAACATGAAGTCACATATGAATTTGTCTTGACCTAACATGCTTAAGAAAAACATCAAATTCCTAACACTAATTCTCATAAAGGTTACAATTATGGTTTAAGGATAGGATTGGTGTTACAATTGGGGCTAGGGTTCAAGTAGGCTTATGAGTCAATTGGGGTTATGGTTTGATCAAGGTTAGAGTTCAATAAGGATAAGCATTCGATTAGGGTTAGGGTTAGGGTTTAATCAAGGTTATAGTTTAATTATAGCTAGGATATAATTAGGGTTAAGATTCAAATAGGCTCAAGGTTAATATAGGGTTAGGGTTATAGTTCAATTAGGCTACATGTAAACTTAGGGTTAGGGTTAGGGTTAGGGTTAGGGTTAGGTTAGGATTCTATAATAAAGCTAGAGGTTAGGGTCAGGGTTTAATTAGGGTTAAATTTTTAAGGTTCAATTAGGGTTAAGATTCAATTAGGATTAGAGTTCATTTAGGATAAGGGTTAGAGTTAGGGTTAGGGTTAGATTTATGGTTAGGGTTTAATTAGGGTTCAATTAGGATTAGGATTAGAGTTAGGGCTAGGGTTAGAGTTTAATAAGGGTTAGTGTTCAATTAGGGTTAGGTTTGGGTACAATAAGGGTTAGGATTATGGTTTGATTAAGGTTAAGGTTCAAATAAGGTTACATTAGGGTTAATATCAAGGTTAAATTAGGGTTAGGTATCAATTAGGTTTAGAGTTATACTTAGAGATCAATTAGGGTAGAGGTTAGTGTTATGATTAGGGTTAGGGATCAAATTTAGGTTAGGATAAAAAAAATATTATTTAAGAACAATTAAAAAGAAAGTTCTCTTCCCATTGCCAACAACCTCTAAGGTTACGAGACAGAGGTTATAAAGAACATCAACAAAAAACATGAATTCAAACCATATCATATATTTACTTATGAACTTAAACGCATACATCCAATTAAGATAAGATACATCAAGCATAAGAGATAACTTTCAATTTCATTAATCCATAATTAAATATTACAATTACATCTCTCATTCCCCGAATGAGGAAAATCCAATAAATAAGATTACAATTACAACTTCCACCTCGATATCCAATGAGGGGTAAAATAATACAAGATCAACTAAAATGAAATGAAGCAAGAACTGATAGTAAACCCAACGAGCTCTCCGATTGGAAGTCTCATCCACATGAACATGAAGAAAGAACCCAACGGATTTAGGTGCATGCCACCCAACCAAGTGGAACCCAAAGGCCCACCCCCATGCTAGGAGATAGTAACAAGGAATCCTAGCCAAGACCAACACCTCTAGACATAGGTTAAATCATAACTGAACCAACTGACACAACCAAACACAAGTACAACACCAGTACCACTCAAGTACAACATAAGTACAACTCTACATGGTCACATTGCTTCCAGAAATATAGCAGTTCAATTATGTTACGAGAACCATACACATAATAATCAACTACCAACTATGGTCACATCAAATATGTTACGAAAATCATACCCACAATAAACAAGTACCAACTATGGTCACACAAAGTGTCATCACACAGCTCATCATGAGTTACCCACTGCGGATCGTCAAGATGGTGTCCTCAATTGATCCTCGACCCTCATACTTACTAAAGTGAAATAAAAAACCAACTATTGTCCTAGATAGAGTGTCATCACACAACTCATCATGAGTTACCCATTGCGGATCGTCAAGATGGTGGCCTCAAACCGATCTCCGACCCTCATACTTACTAATACAGAGTCAAATACCTTTCGTACAGACAAGATAGATGACCTTGCCTCCCAGGCCTTCCCACCCATCCCAAATCTAAACGAGCCCTTGTGTCTATGATTGAGGCCAACTTATCTTGATTAATGAGAAGTTAGTCCTAATCTTTTAAGTATTGTTTTAATTATCACTTGATTAAACCACTTCCAAAGGTTACCCAATCTTACCTCTTTCGGGCTCTGGCCCCTACATAAGCCACTCTTCTACTTGACAACACACACACCAACCAAACATCAAGGGTACCAAGGTGCAACACACAAGATATCATGACCATGCCTTTCACAAGAGGCGAGATAAAATGAAACTCACTCCAACACTGGAGGCAACCAAACACATAACAAGGTCACTCCTTACAAGGAGACATGGACCCCTTAATCCACTCCTAAACCAAGGAGGTACAAACATCCCCGTTCGTGAAAACCGGGTTATTAACTGAATACAAACCATGCTCTACCCAAGGGGTACAAAACAGGTTGACAAACACAAAACGACAACCCACATAACTGAAAACCCCATCTGGAAGACTTATAAATTAAACACCCATTTAACCCCTTTCCAAAAGCAAGAACACGAAGGGAATGTTCACTGAAGGAAAATTAAATAAACTACCTTTGGATATTCTAAATCCATTTCTTGTACTCACATTCAATACTTATTTTCCTTAAGAAAACTGAATTAGATATCGTCTCTTTCAAATGAAAAATGAAATTTTCAACCAAGTATTTCTTTCTCTAAATTGCAAAATAAATAAATATAAAATGATCATTTATTTCAACCATTCAGGAAATAACAATATAGAATTAATAATTGTCTCCTCTATATAAACAAAACCATTTTAAAAGAAATCAATTAACTTTGCAATTAAACATATTACTTACAACCCCATTAATTGTCTTTTTAAATATATTATCCTAAAATAAAATGAAAATAATAGTTTTCTTAGAAGCACAATATTTTAAATCACTCCATTATATTTAAATCGTGACAATAACCAAATCATTTGCTCAATACTTTGATACCTTTCCAATTACATAATAAAATTATGCTTTTATTTTACTCAATCATTTTAATATATATATATATATTTTTAAATATATATATGTATATTAAAATCATATCCCCTATTATAAAAATATTTAAGTTAATTTCTAATATTATTTACATATACTATTAAATATTTAAATATATATATTATTGATTAATATATATATTTAATAATATTTTAATATTATATATAACTAATATTAAATATTAATAAAAAAAGATACTTTAACCCCATTTTATATTGAAACAAAGCCCTCAACACATGCCTCGGGCCGCATGCCAACCATTAAGGTTGGGTCGCACCTGCCTTGGGCCGCATGTAGGTTAGGACTGGCTGGGTCAGTCGCGTATTTTTCTTTGGTTGCGTTGAATGCACAGGGTGGCGAGAAATTTTACATGGGCGGCGGAGGTGGTTGTTGGGGTGGCGGCTACCATTGGGCAGTTGACTATGTAAACATAGTCGACCCCCATAATGGTGGACGCAGCTGTGTAAACACAGTCGAACCCACCACTGTGGTGGCAGCTATGTTTACACAATTATGGTCACCATAGTGGGCAGTCGAGGGAGCTCGCGCTGGGTGTGACTCTCTCCCCATGCGCCTCCCATGGGGCGCAGTGGGGAGGTGAGCCCCCAACGCCTCCCCATGAATTTTTTTTATTTTTATTTTTTTTAAATCTTTTTAAAATTTTTGGCGGATTTTTCCCCCAAATACAAAAATTTGGATTTATTATAATAAAAATAGAGTTTTTTATTCTCCAACCCAAATACTATGAAGTTAAAATATACATATATGTATGTATATATATATATATATATATATATATATATATATATATATATATATATATTTATATATTCACAAGGAAACTATAAAATTTATTGAGTAAATAAACTCTAAAAAACTATTTCCAGCCAAGAACACTTTTTATTTTCATGAGAAACCCAAATAGAGAAAAACAAAGGGTTGAGATTCGCCAACAAAATCAACATGAAGAATCTAACATAGATCTTGTCTTTTTTGAGTTTTCCTACATGATTTTCAACAACACAACATATTTAAATATTTTTCAAACAAATAAAACTAAAGACATGAACCTAGTGATCCAAGAACTTGAGAAGATCCAAACGATGCATAGATCTTTGCTTCGATTCCCTCTTCAGGTCAGCCATTTTCACAACTTCAATCCAAAACCCACAAAATCCAACAATTCCTCCTCTTTCTATTTCAAAATTTTCCAAAAAAAATCATGCTCCAAAATTGTGAAGAGAAATTCAATAATAATGAAAATTCCAAAAAATATCCATACAACAACCCTCATCAATTTCTGAAAACAGAAAATGGAAAATATCCCAAAATATTTTATTTTTTTCAATTTTTGAATTCAAACTTTTATAAAAATTGCAATTTAAATTCTTTTCTAAATTTCCAAGTTTAATCTTTCCAATTTTCAAACATTAAACCATAATTTCACAATGAAATACTAATATGATTTAAACATCATCAATTTAATTAATCAATAAAATTAATTTAATCCAAGATTAAATCATTTTATTAATTAAATTAAATTAATTAATAAATTAAATAATACTTCTAACATCATTACCAGATTAATTAAATCAACCTCTTTAATACATAAAGCCATTTAATTACCCTTTCAACTTGCGGTTAAATAATCAAAGAGAGGGAACAATATTCAAAGCAACACAACCCGACAAACACCTGACGACATACTAGGACTAGGGTGACAACTTGGCACGAAAAACCTAGCTACTATCTCCCAATCAAATACCATTGGGCATTGAACACACTCAACCTGTGGAACCAGGTGGAGTCAATGTCCTGTACCTGTCAACCTAAAAATCAAGTAAACAACAACATATAATATGAACATCATAAAATACATACCGTGAAGAGGAAATCACGGGATCACAGGGCGCTCGCAAGCGAGTGATGCAATACCGTCCCCTTCACCAATACAATGCAACTAACTGACAAATCTAACATACTAATATAATTCAAAGCATAAAACATCTTTAATTCAAACATTCATAATGCTAATCTCAAAGCATGCCAAAAAGATAACATCATATAAAAATACCATCACATCAAAAGATAGTATTAACGTCGTTTTATAGATAGCGAACAATAAATCCGAGTACCATAGTCAAGGTACTAACAGAAAGCACACAAACAAGGCATCTGAATAACCAGAAAACATCAAAGAAACATACCACACAAGGCCATACTGTCCAACCAGAAGGCAAAACGGAGGGGTATTACAAGTGTTCAATTGTAATGGGTGATCCCACAATACTGGTTTACAATTTTTGGCCAAACTAGACATTGAACTATTTTTTTTCAACTAAATCTTCACTTTCAGGCACCTATAGCTGCTAAATCATGAGGAATTTGAAGATGATGCAAACTAGTGATTTGTGACATTTTGTTTGTAGATTCTAAATATATATATATTTAAATTTTTGAATCAAATTGCATTTATTTTTCCATCTCCTTTGAAAACTATTTTTATCAGTTAACACCTTTTTCAAAGAGTGATACTCATCGTAAACAACATAAATTTTTTATATGAAGGATTAAATTCTATTTTTTTTGAATTTAGCTTTGTAACTATGATATCTAACAAGTTCATTTGGTTTCATAGTATTTTATTGAATTTTTTTCTTAATCAAGTTTTGAAGTCAAACCAATTATAATTTAGACATAGATGTATCGTAAGAAACATAAATTATTTGTATGTATCGAAATTCAATTTATTTATTTTTAATGGATCGTAAAAAACATAAATTATTTGTATGTATCGAAATTCAATTTATTTATTTTTAATGGATCGTAAAAAACATAAATTATTTGTATGTATCGAAATTCAATTTATTTATTTTTAATGTATCGTAAAAAACATAAATTATTTGTATGTATCGAAATTCAATTTATTTATTTCTTAATCAAGGACATTAATACCTAGCCCGAACATATTTTTCAGAATTTTTTTTATAATCTACTATTTTTCCACATGTGCAAAACATAGAGCTTGATTTTTGGTGAAAACCCTCCATTCATCAGAAATAAAAATAAATATAATAATCAAATTAAATATATTTAAAATTATACTTTTTTGAAAGCTTATAATAAGGAATACATACTTACAAAAAATAAACTTTAAATGGATTCATTTGATCCCCCAAAAGGTAAATCAAAAATGGTTTTTTATCAACATTTTGATAGGTCTAAAGGAGACTCCATTATAGGTATGGTTTAAAAATAGTGGGGTTCTATCTAAGGGGGTTTGATCTAAGGTGGTTTGATCAAACCCTCTTCAGTTGGAATCCTTTAAATGGGACTTTTCAAGGCTTAAATCATTATATTTTAAAAAATATGTGATTTCATCAAAAATCAGGATGTCCCAAAAAGTGTAAACCACTATTCTGGGATCACCCTAACCCTAATCCTATTTATAAACCTAATCATAATACTAACACTAATTGTAACCCTAACCCTAACTCAACACTAACAATAACACTAATTCTAACCCTAAGGTAACTCTAATTCTCACTTTAACCCTAAACCTAACCCTATTTCTACAACTAACACTAATTTTAATTGTCACTCTAACCCTAACCCTAATTTTAACCACAACCCTAGCATTGACCCTAAAACTAACACTAATTCTAACTCTAACCATAACACTAATTCTAACCCTACACTTAGTTATAATTCTAACTCTAACTTTAAGCCTAACCCTAACATTAACACTATTTCTAACCCTAACCCTAACTCTTACTCTAGCTTTAACCCTAACCCTAAACCTATTTCTAAAGCTAACACTAATGTGAACCGTATCCTTAACCCCAACCCATGTTCTAACTATAAACCTAACCTTAACCCTAATTCTAACCATAACCCTGACCTTAACTCTAACCCTAACATCAATTCTAACCTATCCTCAACTATATTTCTAACTCTAAATGTAACCCTAACCCTAAAAATAACACTAATTCTAACCTTAACCCTAACTCTTCTAACTGTAAACCTAACCCTAACCCTATTTCTAATATTAACACTAATTTTAACTATAACCCTAATCTTAACCCTAACACTAAATGTAACTCTAACCCTAACCCTAAAACTAACACTAATTCTAACTCTAGCACTAACCCTAAGCTAGCCATATGAATCTATATAAAATTCTAGCACTAACACTAATTCTAATCAAGGTTACAATTATGGTTAAGGATACAATTGATGTTATAATTGGGGCTAGGTTTCAAGTAGGTTTAGGGTTCAATTGGGATTATTATTTGATTAGGGTCTCAAAATTTCAATAAGGGTAAATGTTTGCTTGGGGTTAGGATTAGCGCTAGGGTTGGGGTTCAAATAGGGTTAGGGTTAGCGTTTAATTGGGTTTCGATTCAATAAGAGTTCAACTAGGGTTGAGGTTAAGGTTAGGGTTCAATTAGGATTAGAGTTATGGTTAGGGTTCAATTAGGTACTTGGTTTAGTTTTAGGGATATGGCTAGGGTTAAGTTAGATTAAAATTAAATAGGTGCCTCGAGAAGGATATCTCTAGGTGTATTTTATATATATTATTAATATATATATATATATATATATATATGCTAGTATATATATTCCATTGGCAGTTAAGTGTTTTATGTCATGCAAATATATATCTCCTTAATATGAATGCAAAGGGTTAGATATGGTGAGAGGTTTGGGGATATATTATGTATATATATCAACATTATGATATAAATCTTTATAATCCTTTTTGAAACTATTTTAGCTGTAAGAGATTGTATATAAATTGAAACAACATTTCCATCCATGCAAGATTTATTGTAATTGAAGAACAAACCAACCATACATCTAATTCACTTCAATATAAATGAACAAATCTATATGTCAAATGAAACAAGCAATGCATGGTATAATATATATATATTATCATGGAATATATAACTTCAAACAACATTGTGATATAAATTGAAACAACATTTTCATACATATAAAAAATTCACTCTAATTAAAGAACAAACAAACCATACATCTAATTTACTCCAATGTAAATGAACGAGGCTATATGTCAAATGGAACAAGCAATGCATGCTATACTATCATATCCAAAAATCTAACTCTTACTATATCGAACCCTTTATGTTCACATGAAGGATATATATATTTGCATGGCATACAACTCTTAAATGATAATGGAATATATATATAGGCTCTACAAAAATTCATCTCCAACTATTCACCGCAACGCAAAATTAACCGCATTAATATTTTTTAATATATATTTCGAAAACTTTAATTTTATTAAAAATATTAATACGGTTAATTTTTCGCCATGGTGAATTGTTGATGGTAAATTTTACTTGGGAGTGAATTTTCCTTTGGTGAATTGTTGGCAGTGAATTTTCCACTGGTGAATTGCTAGCGGTGAATTGTCATATACCACATATATTAGAGTCCTTTATGAAACAACCTTATGATATTTATATATGACTTCAAATAAAATTATGATATAAATTAAAACACCATTATCATACATGTAAAAGTCACTATAAATGAAGAACAATTAAACCATCCATCTAATTCTTTTAAATGTAAATGAAAAAGGCTATATGAAACAACAATTTATATATCTTTGCCATATACATATCTATCTCTATAATATATATATAACATTGGAGGGTATCATATACTCAATTTTTAAGGGTTTCATGCACCTATCTTTTGGTCAATTGTGTGTATGCAAATGACATGGTTAATTTAACACTCTTAAAGGAATTGTAAACTAAGGATGATAGGTGGAATTATATGTATGTATGGAAATATTTTTGAAGAAAATCATTATACATATCAATAATAAACATACATTGAACAATTTATGCAATTGGAATCTTAGAACAACTTTGAAATATACATACTTTGGAAGTTACAACAGGTGTCTAAATTGGGGATATGATACTATAACATGCATTGTTTGTTTCATTTTGCATATAGCCTTGTTCATTTACAATGAAGTGAATTAGATGTATGGTTTGTTTTTTCTTCAATTACAGTGACCCTTACATGTATGAAAATGTTGTTTCAATTTATATAAGCTTTTATAGGTGTATTAATCTCATAAATGGTTATAAAAATTTATATCATAATGTTGTTTGAAGTTACATATAACCCTTAAATTGGTATATATATAAGTATGCATGCATACATACATAAATATGCTTATACATACAGACATATCCATGTATGCATGCATACATATGCATATACATATAGAAATACATATGTATGCATGCATACATACAAACATATGTATCTATCATACATGACATACATATGTATGTATGTGACATGTGTGCATACATATGTATATATGTATGAAATACATACATACATAGATTTACATGTATATAAATACAAACATATGTATCATGCATGTCATACATATGTATGCATATGTATGAATACATATATATATAGATATACATAATTATATGTATGTGTGTATGTATCTCTACATATACATACATATGTATATTTGCATGCATTCATACATATGCATGTATATGTATGAATACATGCATAGATACATATACATGCATAGATAGATATACATAATTACATGTATGTATGTATGTATCTCTACATACATACATATGTATGTTGTGCATGTCATAAATATGTACATGCATATACATATTTACATATTTATTTAATTATATATATATAATTATTATAAATTTAGGGTTTAATAATTATATATACATATAGTGTACTTCAATTGCTATCGAAATGTCCTTCCTGCTAATAGCATAGGTGCATGTGAAGTTTCATATGGTGGGAAAAATGCAATATTGAAATGGCAGAGATGGTGATGGTGTTGCAGGTAATGTTGTGCGAGGGGTTCACAACAACGGAGGACACACAGTCAACCAAACCATAGGTTCATGAGAGCCTTAACATTCCACTATATGAAACCCATAAATGGTATGTATATATACACACACACAATCAACCGAATGATAGGTGCATGAAACCCTTAACAGTCTAGTATATGATTTGAATTCAAATGTTATATATATAAATGGTGATTGTAGAGATAAACATATGTATATTTGAGATACATACAATATTTATAGTTATTGTAGATATATCAATATATCTTTTGTTCGACTCTGTGTGTGTGTATATATGCATATATATGCACACACAATCAGTCAAAAGATAACTGCAAGAAACCCTTAACAGTTAATTAAATGATACCCTCAAATACTCTCCATATATATGGGAATTGCAAAGATAGACAAGCAAAATTTCATAGATATATACATTGTTTAAATATATTGTAGATATATCAATATATGTTTTTATTGGTTGTGTGTATATATACACAATCAGTCAAAAGATAATTGCATGAAGTATCTCTGAAATGATTTACAAGATTTTTAATACTATAAAAATATTTGGAAACCAATTTAAAAATGCATACAAGAGGTTCATTGTCATTCTGATGTTGGAAGATAGCCTCATAGGTGTCATGGCGAAATTTTACTATTTTCCTTACGATTTTGAAGTATTCACAAACATAGGAGAAATGAAAAAAATATCAACATTACTTGCTCCCAACGTCTTCGTAGTTGGTCGTGGAGTGCACCACCACTAGTCCCTCAATGGAAGGTGTTATGTGTAGATTCCAACTTTGAATGGTGTTGCAACGAATGAAGATGATACCCTAGATTGTGAAAATCACACCAATGTGGTTGTCAAAAGATCGACAACGAAGGGGTGGAAGTTAATGCAAAGTAAATGTGCATTAAGTTCGTAGGGACTGGTGTGGTAAGAAATAGACAAGAAAGTACCATGTTCCCATCAATGGTCAATGCCACCTTTAACCTCATAAAAAGTCATTTTTGGAAACCACTCGATATGAGTTGGGAAACATGCAAAATTTTCTCTCGATTTTATTTTTTTGAGTTGTCGGTTGGACCCTCTACACCATGCAATTTTTTTGTGGTCAATGTGTCTTCTATTGGCATGGACTCATCGCACAACATAGCCCTCACCATCATTGGTCCCTCTCCCTTAATACCATGTTTGATCTCTATTCATCATCACGTGATCTTGACATGTGACAATCATTTACCCTTTATCAAATTCCAAAATTTTAAATTTAAATTAAGCATTGATCATGGAATATCAAAACCAACCGATACAGTCCTAAATTAAATGCCAAGTATTTTCCAATGATAAGTAATATCACTAAAATGTGTTATCCAAAGCATTACAAATATTGACCTAAAAAATATGAAGGCAGTATATCTAGTAGTATGGTAGTACACATTATATTTATATACTATAGTGTGTTGTTACATTATATATAAGGGTTGATTGACGTCTATCTATAACTATAGAACTAGGCGACTCAATGGTCTTCAAAGAGGGTTTCCATTCAAGTATTTGTATCCAAGGTGCCTAGATGATAACCTTTCATAAAATAAGAAATTTTCAATATGAAAAAAATTGTAGCACCAATTAATCCACGATAAATCATTTACAAAATGGCTCCATTAAAACCTATATATGTCATGGAACCAATTCCTATAATTACAAAACCCATATGAGATATTGATGAATAGGCTATCTGCCTTTTCAAATTGTGTTGACCTATAGAAGTTAGAGCTACATAGATAATTTGTATTGCTCCTATTATTATCAACCGCGATGAAAACAAAGAATGAACATGAGGTATCAATTACATATTGATCTGAATTGACCCATAATCTCCCATTTTCAATGGAACTCTAACCAAAAACATACATGTACTATAATGTGCTTTCTCGTGAGTATCTAGTAACTAGGTATGTAAAGGAAAGATTGGAAATGTAATGCCCCGCCACGTAACCCTAGAGAAAGTTGCAACAACTATGAAATCGTACAATTTTTATTATTATATTAAGTGCAATATTAACATGAAATTTGCACTACACTATCACTAAAACCTCTAAGGCACGTAACTAAGGTTACATCTAAAACCCATAACATACATTACTCATTTATAGCATTTAATTAATTAATAAAGAATAATTAAAGTACATACATTCAAAACATTAAGAATTACATCACATAGAATAAGATATACATCAAGATCCTAATATTACATTAATTTACAAATAAGGTTTACAATACTCATTCCCAGAATGAGGCAGATCATACATAAGAGTTACAAGTTTACATGAGACCTCCTCGAATACAACTGAGGAGTAAATTAAATACAAATGTTAACTAAAATAATACATCAAAAGAAATGAGCATATTCACTAGTACCACCACGAGCTCTCCAACTAGAAGATCTCACCATCATGAATAGAAGCAAGGGGACCCAACACAGTAAGGAGCATGTTCCACCCAACCAAGTGGTACCCGTAGGCCCACCCCCCGTGCTAGGAGACAGTAACAAGGTTCCCTAGACAAGACCATCTACCACTAAACACAAGCTAACACATAACTGAACTTAACAATACTAGAAAAACACTAACTCAAAGGACACAAATCTTCCAGTGTTAATTAAAAGATACAACAGTAAACCAACCATATTGCTGACATAGGAGGAGTGTCACCACAAAGGTGCATGGGTTACCCTGGCCCCCATCAAGAATCACTCTCCTACTGTCAACATGTGGGACAAATCCACTCCAAACTTAGGAGGCAACACTTAACAAAATCCACTCCAAACATTGGAAGCAAAAAACAACAAAATCCACTCCAAACAAAGGAGGCAATACATCCCCATTCATGGAAACCGGGTGATTCACTTAAAACAACTAATGCACTACCCAAGGGTAACAAAATGGGCTGACATTAAAACAATTCACAACCCCCAAATCTAAAACACAACTGGAAGACTTAAAACATTTCTAAACCATTTCCCCAAAAAGTAAATAAAGGAAATTACATGCAAGGGAAATAAAATAGGAAATAAACTATTTTTTGGATATATTAAATCCAATTTCCCCCTTTCAGTAAATTTACAGTAAAATAATTGCCCAAATAATTTTAATAAAATGAAAGCTCTTAACAATCAGAGAAGAAAAGATCTAACTTATCAATATCTTCAATTTCTCGATTACTTTTAATAAAATTTAACATTTTTTACTTCAAGATTACATCTACCAGTTCTTCTACTTGTGCATATATGCATGCACCAATTTTTAAATAAAATAATTAAAAATATGTATTTAAATGTATACACATTGAATATACACATAACCGTATATATACGGTTATATATATACCAACATATATACATTATATATATATATATTAAAATCACTAAAACAAAATATCTTTATTTATTAAAAAAATTTATAAAATATCTATAAATGCATGTATACATACATAAGAGTACATATACAAATATATGAATATTTATATACATATACTTATGTATATATATATAATTTATATATATCATATTTCATATTATCAAAACCGAACTCATAAGGAAAAAGGCACAATTCAAAATAAAGGTAGACAAAAGTAAATTACCAAGGATGAGTTTGCAAAGGCTTTGGGGGTTTGTGTGAAAGCATATTCGAACCCCACCTTGTGTGGGCGACTAAGTGGGAGGCAGCTTTGATTGCCTCCACACTTGCCTCCCCCATGGGCGGTGATTGTGGGGCCAACCTATGCACTCCCCCCCTCCCCCAATATAATACCAAAAACATACTAAATTTAAACTTGCATTTATTTAAAGGGATGCGTACGAATTTTCAAATCCATTTCCAGCAAACAGAGATTTCTTCTAGGAATTTTTAAATGAGAAAAAAACATAATATTTTTATATATGTATGTACATATGTATATTTATATATATCTTTCAGAATATATATGTATATATGTATATATTTATATATATCTTTCAGAATATATATGTATATATGTATATATTTATATATATATGTAAATTTGGCAAAACGAATACTTTAATCAAGCAATAAATTTTTACAATTTATTCTACAGGAAGACACCAATTTTACAGAGGAATTTCACAATTCAACACAGGGTATTTTCTATATTTTCTTTTCCAGATACAAAACTATAGGAAGATGAACTATAATTATTCTACAACAACAAATCCAATAGTAAATTCTCTACTGAAAAAATTTTACCCAAATTTCTCGGGAAGATAATTTCTATAGAAGAATTCCTTCCCGATAGAGAATTTCCCAGATCTCTAATTGTATTCTTCTGGGTTCTTCTATGTTTACAATAATCCAAATTTACAATTTTACAATAGCTTCCAAGGAGACTTCTATTCTACAAAGGAATTTATACAGAGGATTTCATATACGACAATTACATTTTTAAAATAAAACTCAAACTTAAAAGCTTGCACAAACAATCTTTTCTAGAGAAAGATTCTAAACTAAGAAGATTTTCAATATAAATTAACAAAAATTAAAGAAGGAACCTGTAGTCCAACGCCTGTGAATTTGTAAATTGAAGAACACCTCCTCCACAGATCCAAGTATTTTCTCCCAAAAAAAAATAGCTTCCTTAAAAACAATACAATTTCCTGCACACAAAAACTTTTCCCAAGAGTATTTTTTCCTAAAATTTCAAGAACACAAAGTTTTTCCCAAGAGTAATTCTTCAAAAATTTCCAACACACATGCAATCACAAAAGACTTTCTTTTTTTCAATCTTTTCCCCAACACACCAAAATATCCTTTGTGCTTCTTCCATGAAGAAGCTTCTCATTTCTTCCATTACAACCACAAATTTCTCCCCGTGAATAAATTTCCAACAAACCTCATAAATTTTCAAAACACATGTTGAAAACCCAAAATATATTTAACAACCAATTTGCATAAAATCCTCTAGATATTTTAAAATTAAAAACATTTAATAATTCCAAAATATTTACCATCTCAAATTTAACTTAATTAAACTAATTTAATTAATTAATAAATAATATAATCCTAAGATTAGACTATTTACCAATTAAAATAAATTAATTAATTAATTAATTCACAACTTCTAACATTAAAACCAAATTAATTTAATAATCAACTTAAATAATAAAATCCATTAAATTACCTTTTACAAACTTTGCAACATAATAATTTCAAAGCAAAATTAAACAACATTTTAACAAACAAAACCGACTAGACCCTACAACACACTAAGACTAGGGTAAAGGCTTGACACGGGAATCCTAGCTACTATCTCCCAATCAACATTACCATTGGTCAATGGACACGTCCAAACCTGTGAAGCTAGGTGGAGCTGATGTCCTATACCCACAAGCCTATAAACAAGGCATATATAGAACATGTATATATACATCATAATAGAACACACCGTGAAGAGGGAATCGTGGAATCACAAGGTGCTCACAAGCGAGTGATGTAATTTCTTCCCCTTCACCAATGCACTATCATGAAACTGAAAATTCTAACATATATAATCTACTCATGTGAAACTAACAATGTTATTCCAAATAATCATTATGTTCATCAAATGCATGTTAAAATGATAACACCAAAATAGAGTAACATCAAAATAGAGTAACATCACATCATAACATATAATCCACATCTCTCTATAAATAGCGATCAAAAAATAACAAAGCATCGTAATCCAAACATAAGATTAAAATGGAGGGGTGCTACATTCTCCCCCCTAGGGCCAGGCTTACTCTTGGAAGCCCGCAAATACCCCTAGTACAATCTCCATATAATCACACATAAACAATGCTTCCAAAATTGAACCACTCCATACCTCAACATAAAAACAACAGTAACCAGTGACATAGTCCTCCAAGCCAAATAAACTGCCAATCCAAATAACCAACATGGTGAAGAAACCACCCACAAGTCTCCAAAAACAAAAAACCATGATTTAACATACATTCTTCACATACACACCAATACACATCACCAAAAATCACAACACAAGGCCACACATGGGTCCATCTGGACATCAAAAAGTAGCATACTAATCCATGATATAAAAATCCATGAACCAAGAGCCAAAGTCCATCTCATATAATCCATACATCATATTAGTGGCTTGATGGTGTTAGGCCACACACATGGTAAGACCATCCAAACAAGACCACAGTGACATGTCTCTTGTTGTATAAGGTGATTAACCTTCAAGAGATAGTCATCACACATAGGTGGGTAGTGGGTCCTAGCTACATAACAGCCTCACATACCCCCATCCTCAACATTCCCTACATCTACTTCCTCGTATACACTCACCAAGTCCGCCTCATACGTCCTTGAAGAGGATTCACATTACGACACATTGCCAACATTAAAAACAATAAAGATAAGCTAGTTTAGCCACCAAGGTCATAAAGAAGAGAAAATTAAAATTCAATTTCAATAATAAGGAAATAAATGTGCACAATTTCAACACTAATTCAAATATATAACCACAAGGGTTATAATTAAATAAGGTCACAAGTTGTGGCTAAACCTTCATAATCAAATTTAAACAAAGCGTCGGCCTTCACAATCAACTGAAAATCATCAATAACCAAAAAAAAAGTTCACAATCTTTAAAATTGCACTATACAACACTGTGTGACTAAATACTAGCCACCAAACGAGGAAGGAGGAAACAACATCCGGCTATAGTAGTAGCCCTCATGTGGTGCGGAGTGATCACGCCATCTACATGACCCATAGTGTACTCCAAAACTATCACGTTGTCATGACATGGTCATACGCCAACCGGAGAAGGCATGCACTAGTCGTATGCCACATGGCAGTGTGTATGTGGGTCCATAGAATTAGGCACAAGCAGAACACACCCCACATGGCGCTACCTCATGGAGAAGGTACATGTAGGCACTCATCATACCTAGAGGTATGCATGGTTAGGATCTAATCATATGCTACCCGACCAACACAATCGAAGCAACCATGAGTATCCCTCTACAAGTGTTCGAGGCCCCATAACGCTCATCACACAAATAGGCTATCAATGAAAATCTCATAATGCGCCTTCACGTGTCTAAGCACGTGGCATCCTGTAACATGACATCATCACCAATACTATGTCGAAACATTAGTGGGGTGTGGTATCATATCTATTGCATCATGTCGAAACATGTGCAAATATAATGTATATAATACAAAAATGATAATATCAATATGGGGCTACTCGAGCTTCACCTCTCATACAGACGAGGTTAACTCAATAATGCCAAATCAACATCTCTACAGATGGCCAAACATAAACTAACAAACCTATGTTTTTGTACTCAAATCTGTGGGGATTGGGCTAACACTTAAGGATCAAGTATCTTGATCCATCATAAGGGAAAGTAGTGGGTATGTTTCCTCGGGATTGGTTGAGTTGAGATGCTATGTGTCGCAATATGTGTACATTGCACACTCCACCCAAGGAACTTTGTGGTTGCTACTATCCCTTTATGGATTGAGGGGCTAGAGAACCAAAAGAAAAGAATCTGTGAAACTAAATTTTGGTTACTCTTATATATAAGTTTCAACCACACATGGGTTGGCCCTCAATTAGGTAACAAACACACAAACACGCATTTTGGTATGGTAAATTCCACATCAAAATATAACTTTTCCCCATGGATGGGTACCAAGTATCACCATCCCATGGACACACAAACCAATGCATAATTAATGGTTACTTACATTTACATGGGGTACAACTACATACATAATCCCATAAGAACATATAATTCCATAACCCATGGGATACATATCATTACTTTTCATCCATAACCTTTTATCAGTTTTCTATCACTCTACTCTTTTCTCGCAGAGTACATCATGCTAAATGTCAAAGCCATGAACACGTGATCTCTTAACAACTCCACTAACAAATTCACAAGGACAACATAGTGGAATCAAATGTACCCAGAGTACCCAGTGTATGAACTTGGCTCTAATACCATGTGTAATGCCCCGCCACGTAACCCTAGAGGAAGTTGCAACAACTACGAAAGCATACATTTTTTTATATTAAGTGCAATATTAACATGAAAGTTGCACTACACTATCACTACAACCTCTAAGACACGTGACTAAGGTTACATATAAAACCCATAACATATACATTACTCATATATAGCATTTAATTAATTACTAAACAAGAATTAAAGTACATACATTCAAAACATTAAGAATTACATCACATAGAATAAGATATACATCAAGATCCTAATATTATATTAATTTACAAATAAGGTTTACAATACTCATTCCTAGAATGAGGGAGATCATACATAAGAGTTATAAGTTTACATGAGACCTCCTTGAATACAACCAAGGAGTAAACTAAATAAAAATGTTAACTAAAATAATACATCAAAAGAAAGGAACATATTCACTGGTACCACCACGATCTCTCCAACTAGAAGATCTCTCCATCACGAACAGAAGCAAAGGGACCCAATAGAGTAAGGTGCATGTTCCACCCAACCAAGTGGTACCTATAGACCCACCCCCCGTGCTAGGAGACAGTAACAAGGTTCCCTAGACAAGACCATCTACCACTAGACACGGGCTAACACATAACTGAACTTTAAAATACCAGTACAACACTAACTCAAAGGACACAAAGCTTCCAGTGTTAATTAAAAGATACAACAGTGAACCAACCATATTGGTGACATAGGAGGAGTGTCACCACAAAGGTGCATGGGTTACCCTGGCAGATCTTCCCAAACCCTGACCCCCATCAAGAATCACTCTCCTATTGTCAACATGTGGGACAAATCCACTCCAAATTTAGGAGGCAACACTTAAAAAAATCCACTCCAAACATTGGAGGCAACAAACAACAAAATTCACTCCAAACAAAGGAGGCAATACATCCCTGTTCGTGGAAACCGGGTGATTCACTGAAAACAACTAACACACTACCCAAGGGTAAAAAAATGGGTTGACATTAAAATAATTCACAACCCCCAAATCTAAAACACAAATTGAAGACTTAAAACATTTCTAAACCATTTCCCCAAAAATTAAATAGAGGAAATTACATGCAAGGACAATAAAACATGAAATAAACTATTTTTCAAATGTATTAAATCCAATTTCCCCCTTTCAATAAATTTACGGTAAAATAATTACCCAAATAATTTTAATAAAATGAAATCTCTTAACAATCAGAGAAGAAAAGATCATACTTATCAATATCTTCAATTTCTCAATTACTTTTAATAAAAAAAAAAATTACTTCAAGATTACATCTACCAGTTCTTCTACTTGTGCATATATGAATGCGCCAATTTTTAAATAAAATCATTAAAAATATATATTTAACTATATACGCATTGAATACACACATAACCATATATATACCAACATATATACATTATATATATACATTAAAATCACTAAACAAAAATATATTTATTTATTAAAACAAATTATAAAATATCTATAAATACATATATACATACATAAGAGTACATATACAAATATATATAAATATTTATATACATATACTTATGTTTATATATTTATATACATATGCTTATGTATATATATATTTATATACATATACATATGTATATATATAATTTATATATATCATATTTCATATTATCAAAACCAAACTCATAAGGAAAAAGGCACAATTCAAAATAAAGGTGGACGAAAGTAAATTGCCAAGGACGAGTTTGCAAAGGCTTTGGGGGGTTGTGTGAAAGCACAGTCGAACCCCACCTTGTGTGGGCGGCTAAGTGGGAGGCAGCGTTAGCTGCCTCCCCCATGGGTGGCGATTGTAGGGCCAGTCTGTACACTCCCCCCCTCCCCCAATATAATATCAAAAACATATTAAATATAAACTTGTGTTTATTTCAAGGGATGCATACAGATTTTCAAATCTGTTTCCAGCAAATAGAGATTTCTTTTGGGAAATTTTAAAAAAAAAAATATATATATATTATATATATATATATATATATATTGAACATATGTATGTATATATATATATATATATATATATATATATATATATATATATATATATATATATATATATATATATATATATATATATATATATATTTCAGAATATATATATATATATATATGCATATATTTATATATATGTAAATTTGGCAAAACGAATACTTTAATCGGGCAATAAGTTTTTATAATTTATTCTACAGGAAGACACCAATTTTACAAAGGAATTTCACAATTTCATCAAATTCACAATTCAACACAAGGGATTTTATATATTTCCTTTTCCAGATACAAAAATATAGGAAGATGAACTGTAATTATTCTACAACAACAAATCCAACAGTAAATTCTCTACAGGAAAACTTTTACCCAAATTTCTCGGGAAGATAATTTCTACAGAAGAATTCCTTCCCAACCGAGAATTTCCCAGATCTCTAATTGTATTCTTCTAGGTTCTTCTCTGTTTACAGTAATCCCAATTTACAATTTTGCAATAGCTTCCACAGAGGCTTCTATTCTACAAAGGAATTTATACAAAGGATTTCATATATGACAATTACATTTTTTAAACAAAACTCAAACTTCACAGAAAGATTCTAAACTAAGAAGCTTTTCAATATAAACTAACAAAATTAAAGAAGGAAATTGTAGTCCAACGCCTGTGAATTTGTAAATTGAAGCAGCGCCTCCTCCATAGATCCAAGTATTTTCTCCCAGAAAAACAATAGCTTCCTTCAAAACAATACTATTTCTTGCACACAAAAACTTTTCCCAAGAGTATTTTTTCCTAAAATTTCAAGAACACAAAGTTTTTCCCGAGAGTAATTCTTCAAAAATTCCCAGCACACATGCAATCGCAAAAGACTTTCATTTTTTTAATATTTTCCTCAACACACCAAAATATCCTCCATGCTTCTTTCGTGAAGAAGCTTCTCATTTCTTCCGTTAGAGCCACAATTTTCTCCCCATGAATAAATTTCCAACAAACCTCATAAATTTTCAAAACACATGTTGAAAACCCAAAATATCTTTAACAACCAATTTGCATAAAATCCTCCAAATATTTTAAAATTAAAAACATTTAATAATTCCAAAATATTTACCATCTCAAATTTAACTTAATTAAACTAATTTAATTAATTAATAAATAATATAATCCTAAGATTAGACTATTTACCAATTAAAATTAATTAATTAATTAATTAATTCACAACTTCTAACATTAAAACCAGATTAATTTAATAATCAACTTAAATAATAAAATCCATTAAATTACCTTTTACAAACTTTGCAACATAATAATTTCAAAATAAAATTAAACAAATTTTTAACAAATAAAACCGGCTAGATCCGACAACACACTAAGACTAGGGTAAAGGCTTGACACAAGAATCCTAGCTACTATCTCCCAATCAACATTATAGTTGGGTAATGGACAGGCCCAAACCTATGAAGCCAGGTGGAGTTGATGTCATGTACCTACAAACCTGTAAACAAGGCATATATAGAACATGTATATATACATCATAATAGAAAATTGTGAAGAGGGAATCATAGAATCATAGGGCACTCACAAGCAAGTGATTCAATTTCATCCCCTTCACCAATACACTATCATGAAACTGATAATTCTAACATATATAATCTACTCATGTGCAAATAACAATGTTATTCCAAACAATCATTATGCTAATTAAAGGCATGTTAAAATGATAACATCAAATAGAGTAACACCACATCATAACATATAATCCACATCGCTCTATAAATAGCGATAAAAATTTAACAAAGCATCATAATCCAAACATAAGAGAAAAATAGAGGGGTGTTACAGGCAATTTTATTGCATAAGCGATCAAAAGCCCTAAATATAATAGTATTTCAAGTTTGATGTGATATTATTTTTTAGATAATATTTTGAAATTGAATGTTGGTCCATGAGATCAATAGAGACTCATATTTAAATCTCTCATTAAGATAAAAATGGAGCCACTCGTAACATACAAAAGAAATTTTGTAGCTGAATATAGATGTCTTTTTCCCCCACATGGATAAAAGTAGGTAAACAAGAATTAGTTCCAACTCTCACATGAGAAAGAAAAGTAGAATATCTTAAGAAGAAAATAATCCCAATTGATCATTGTATATTTCCAACATCAATAAATGCAGTAACCATGAATTTTGAGTAACTGGCCAAGCAACTAAAGTAGTTACAAATTTTGTTAATAAAATAAGTCTGATGGAGAATCCATCAATTCCTAATTTCCAATGAAAATGGATAAGATTTATCCAGTTATAATCCTCTTCCAATTGGATTAATAAATTATCAAAATGATAATGATAACAGAATATATAGGTCATTAAAAGTAGATCTAATAAGAAAATACCTAGAGTATACCATCAAATCATTTTATTTTCTTTATGGGGAAATAATGGGATTAATAACTCTATAGATGTGGGAAAATAACAATTATTGTTAACCAAGGTAAATTATTCATAATGAAGAGAAAAGAGACTTTCGATATCAAAACCCATGCTTTCAATTTTGGGTCAAGTATGGGTTTTGATTAGTGAAAGAAGAAATGGAGAATGAAAAATATGTATGGGATGGATCTCACTATTTTTCTTTTCTTATGTATTAATAATATAGACCCATACTGTGAGTTGTTTCATGTTATAAAGAAACATGTACACTTAATAAATCCTTTGAACAAGCTGATTCACACCTCTTACAACCTACACAATCTTCTATTCTTAGAGCATAAGAAACTTTCTTAACTTTACATATTTCCCAAGGTATCATTTATAATACATCCATGGGACAAGCTCATACACACTAGGTACAACCAATACATGTATCATAAATTTTTAATGGATGTGCCATTTGATCTAAGAACTCCATTAGTTATTATATAAATTTTTTTTAATTGAATAAGATTTTTTAATATATAGCCAATGACGATATATTATGAATATCAAGCAAATGAATATGTAATCTCCCCTTCTTAGTAGCCACCCCAAAGATTTTTTAGCCTTTATTTATTCCCGAAGGCTAAAAGGAGAAACAAGGGAATAATAATTAAATTAATTACTTTGTAAATTTATTTAAATAAATTAAAATCATAAGATAACTTTATATTTAATTAATTTAATAAAGTAACAAAAATAAAATAATATATCATAAAGTCGCTTTGGGAAATAAAATGATAATATTTCTAGAGGCTTCCTGGAAGTCGTTGAGAAATATTTATAAGGAGTTGTGGACTTAGCATTTGAGCATGACTTGGATTTTACTTTTCATCCAGTTTGGTAGAAGCTTGAATGCTTTCTTGTCTGAGGGTTTGAAGACTCTAAGATACTAGGTTTGGTTGTGAAAGATCAACCCTAGTTGGAGATTGTTGAGGAATCCATCCATGGTTTTTATAGGTGCTTCATTGCAGGTTGAACAAGGGTTTCTGAATCATTGCAATAGTTGGTTTATTGTTGCAAGGATTTGAATAAGTGCAATAGCTGATGTATTATTGAATTTTTGAAAAGGAGTTTGAATTGATGCAATAGTTGGTTTATTATTGCATTTTTTTGAGGGGTTTGCATAGTTGCAACAACTGATGTATTGTTGCAAGTATTATTTTATTTGAGGAGAAAGCTTATTTTCTACTGGTTTTATTATTCCAAAAATTAATGGTCTTTGACCAAATTTTGGAGAATCTTAGAAAGTTCAATTTTGGTGGAAGAAGTCAATTGCAAAATTTTGAGATCATTTTCAGCCATAGAAGAATTCGATTTGTAAAGATAGCAGTTGCATTTTGGAAGAACAAGGAAGTATGATTTTGGAGATATATTTGCAGTCCTCTTAGCAGATCGATTTCACCATTGGAAGGACGTAGTTCACTATTGACCAAGTCATGGCTCCCTAGCATTATTGGTGCTACCTTTTGGAGGAAAATTTCAGGTGTTTAGGTGCAACATGTGGTTAATTCGATTTGGAGTTCATTCATATTTGATCTTGGCTGGGAAATTTTGCATTTCATCAACACAATCGCTATCATCCAGTCTCAAAACCAGTTTTATATTGAGGAGTTCGATCATCTAGGTTCATTGTAAATTTGCATTATATAGATTGGCATTTGCATTGGTATTTAGGTGCTTAAATATTGTTGACATTTCTACAATCAATAATTCATTGTCCAAGTAGTGTCCAGTGGTTGCATTTTACACTTGGAAAATATTATATCGTTGCCATTTAAATCTAAGACATTTTATCATCGTAAATCATCTTTGTATACACCTAAAATTGGTCTGGAGAATCCGATTAATTAAATACAAATTATTTGATTAATTATCCTAAATTCCTCTTCTATTGAATAAATAAAAATATTTATTTATATAGTTCATGTTCACATTCACATTTAAATTCTTCTAATTCTTTTATTATCTCATCTTAATTAAATAAACAAAATTAAATACTTTGTTTGATTTAATTATCATTTCCCTATTTTATTCTATCACATCAATCTTAAATTAATTAAATAAAGATCAAACACTTTATTGATTAATTACCATATTCTTCTATTTTAATTTAATAAACAAATTCTATAGTTTTTTTTATATAATTATTTATCCCTCTTTGGCTAATTTAAATAAATAAAAAATATTTAAATTAAGGCATAAAGAATATTCCTCTATATTTCCTCAAAATCAAATTAGATATCTTATGTCTAGTTTATGTCAAAATTAATGCCTTCAAACTTCACGGGAAGATTTGGAGACAAATTGCAAATTCATTTCTCAATCCTCTTCCATCAATCTTTCCTCTCCTCTTGCTTGGTATTTTCATGGATAGAGACAATCCCCAAAATATTCTCAATCTCCTCCATCTCTCACCATTCAATCCTCTAGATTGAATCCACGCTTCTCTTTGCCATCCCTGTACATTTCTACAGCTAGGAAATCTATAAATAAAGTTCCATTCAACCAAGAAAAGGATCCATATTATCAAGCTTATGCACTCTTACTCTACAGGAATTCAAGCATCAAGCATCCAACATTCTAGTTTCATATCATGGTTGCCTCCTGTAGCTTCATTTATCAGTTTTCATGTCAATCCATGCTATATTAGTTTCTTTTATCATCTAGATTTTATCATATTAGCTTCACATCATTGCATCAGCATCATTGGGTTCTTTAGATTGTCATTTTAACAGTTACAGTGTTATTTAAATCTGAAAGCACAATAGCTTAATAAATCTTTGAAGATAGGAGACAATGAGACACTTTCAATAGATTATTAGCTTAATCTTTGATACAATGTTTCATTAAGAAGTGTTTTATTCATTTCTACTTATTCACACTTACAATTTGGCACCCACCGTGGGCCCTTAACCCCATATTTTTATCAATTATTTCTGAAAAGTGTCACACAGGTTCCCATCGTGTTTTGTTTCAGTGCTTCCATCAAAAACTATAGCGCATCCATGGAAAAATATTGCACTTTCATGTTCTATTTCGATGCTTCCATGATACTATAGCGCATCCATTAAAATTTTTGGTGCTTTCCACTATAGCGCATCCATGAATTGTTTCGCCGCATGGGTTACCCATCTCCAAAAAGCTGATTTAGCACTTCCGTGAAGAAATTTGGTGTTTCGGTACTTTGTTTTAGCGCTTCTGATTTTAGCGCATCAGGTAAAAACTATATCACTTTCGTAGACTGTTTCAACGCTTCTATAATTTTGATCTGGATCCGACGCGACCGCGACCAGAATTTCATTTTGATACAGTCAGACTAAAATGAAACAATCCTCGGATAATCATTTGGTTTAAAAATTTATCAATCCTAGGGTAGCTATTTCTGGTTTAAAAATTATCGATCCTAGGGTAGCCATCACACTTTTGCAATATCAGTTAAAAAGGACACTATGATTTTTGTGAAGCAAAATCTTCACATAGATTAGAAAAATTTGTCTTTTGGGCTTAAAACAAATCATTTATTTGTTGTGCTTGTGTGGTGAATAGGCTTATGCTCTCCCCTTAGTTGTGTGATCAAAGTGCCAGACTCATCCTTTATTTTCATGCAAATTTACGCTTTTGTTAAACCTTTAGAAGGCTTGCCGTAGTGGGAAAAAGTACTCACCCTACGGGAACAACCTAAGTGGGAACGCCTAAAGCCAAGGATTCCAACCCACTCTAATCAAAATGCAAGTTGTTGATGAAATTCCAACTTGACGGTAGTGAGCAAGATAACCATCCCCAAAATCTTTGTTCTAAAGATTGGGAGGTCTCCTGAGGGAGTTTATCAATTGTCGCACCGCATGGAAGCCCTATCTACAAACCATAGTGTAGTGTCCATCCAAGTCAGTAACCAGACATTTTCATACTCATGGTGCAAGGGGACGGAAGAATATACCCCCAAGACACTCACCATATAATTGCCAAGGACTGTTTTCCCAAAGGATGAGAAATCCAACTCTGATTACACACTTGGAAATGACAAAAACATGGGCACCCTCTAGGGGGTGACACGGCTGTGTGAGTCAACGCAATTTCAAGATGTGGGTTGTTGAGTATAACGATGACCTATTTGACCTTAAGAGTGAGTATGTCTGAATTGTGTACATTTTTCAAAACAAACTTGTGAAATCAATAAGGACCATTCATGGTTCTTGAATATACACTATATGTTCATATTAAAACAATTATTCTACAATTTGCTTGTTGGGTTTTCAAAATCATTAAAAATCAAATAAAAGATCATCCAAAAAACAACAAATCAAATCAGGTTAGAAAAATTCATGATTCGAAAGTGGAAATCAACCAAGTTTATCAAGAAAACCATCAAAATCAACAAACCCAAGAGACCACTCAATTACCGAGATAATTTAAGAATAAGGTGTTTCTTATATGAAAGTTGAAAGATCTTGTTACAACACAGAACCTTCATTCATAGGTATCACAACTTTGCTAGAGGTCATACTCTTGATTACGCTATAAAACCACTTTATTCACGATATTTCTTCCAAAGGAGAGCCCTCATACAATATCACAACCATAGTCAATGCATACATCAATCCTACGTCCCACAACCCATGATAGAATATGCCACAAGGCCAAGTCAAATTTTGCAATAAGGATTCTTGAACATCAACCCTCTATTTTAGCGCTCTGGAAATCTATTTCAGCGCTTCGGGACTCTGTTTTAGCGCTTCCAAGCACTACTTTAGCGCTTACAGGAACTATTGTAGTGCATCCGTAAAGATAGCGCTTCCATCATTTGTTTCAACACTTTTGAACTATATTCTAGTGCTTCTGCGAAATAGCGTTTCCATCACCTGTTTTAGTGCTTATGAAATCTGTTTTAGCACTTTCAAAGTAGAGAGTTCCAAATCATATCAGTCAGTTTGTCTGTCATTTACACGATTTTTTATCAAAACATAAGTATCTTTTTATCAAAATCACTGTTTAGAAACCAAAATCAGATAATTTCATACAAGTTTCCAATCTTTTCAACTGAAACGCAGATCTTGCAAATCATAAATTGTCAAATCAAAACAAAATCTTGATTATTACGCTAAAGTTTCATCATTGGGATATTATCATCCTATTATCACGAAACAAGGCATAGTAATCAAATTTTTAACCCGGTCTTATCAATAAGATATATCATCTTATTCGACTTTGTTAAAAATTCACTTGACATTTTCCAACATAGAAGATCAAATTTTGGAAGAAAGAACAAAAACTTGTATGCCAATCTTCACCAGGTCACAAAAATAGAGGCTCTTAGAAAAGGAACTAGAAACATCAAATACAATGGCAAAAGAAAATCCTTGGAATAGTCTACATCAAAGTGACAAAAATGAAATAACTCCAGAAGACATACAAACAGCCCAACAAGATCCGAAATTCCATAAATTCATGGAAAAGATCTTAGAACAAGCCATGGAGAAATACCTCTTAATGTTGGTTGAATCAGGTGCTAAGCTTCCCAAGGACTTTGACGTAAATCGCCTAAGAGAAGCACTTGGAACAAGCAAAACTGAAATACCACAACCCACACAAGTTATAGATCTAGTTGTAGCCTTAACATCCCAAATGCAAATCTTACAACAAATACAAGACATGACAAAAGGGAACACCAAAAGGTATGCAGTACAGGACATTTTTCCTTATCCTTTCGACTCAATAGTCGACATAATACCTTTTCCTTGACACTGTGAATTCCCCAAGTATGACAAATACAATGGAACAACAAATCTAATTGATCATATCCGCGAATTCAAAACCATGAGCCTAGAGTATGCTCAAGAGGAAACTTACTTGATGAAAGTATTCCCAAGAATCTTGGGAGGTTCATGTATGGAATGGTTTTCAAAATTACAACAAGGAATAAGGACTTTTGAGGAACTTGTCAACAGGTTCATCTCCCAGTATTCTTTTAACATCCAACATGATGTCACGATAAAGGATCTGTATAACCTAAAACAAAACAAAGGGGAGACATTCTTGTCGTTTCTACAAATATGGCTACGACTAATCGCTAGATATCCTCGATCTGTTCCTAAGGAAGAGAAAATGGAATTGTTCATTGAAAATTTAACGGAAGAGATGAGTTATAGACTTGAATTGCAATGCCCTCCTACATTTGAAAAGATGATAGAAAATGGCCTTAATATTGAAGAAGCGCTAGTCAAAAGAGGGGTTACTAAACATTTCAGTGACAAATCAAATAACACAAACTTCTCAAATCAATACCCCAACAATGATAAACCAAAATTTTGGCAAAAGAATTGAAATATGAGTACCAACAAAACAACAAGTGATTTACAAAATTCCAAACCATTTTTTAACTTGACTCATCTACTTCAAAAACAAATCAAAACAACGATCAAACCGTCAAGTCAAATGTCATTCAAAACAATGAAATCACAAAACCGCAACCATACCAAAATTCATCCAAACGACGTAGGTTCACACCTTTAGGCAAAACATTGGAATCAGCAATGAAAGAACTAGTCACAAGTGGTCTTATCACTATGCGGGAAGCAAGATTCTGTGATCCAAAGGTCAAACCACCATGGTGGAATGATGCAGATTACTGTAACTTCCACAACAATAAAGGCCACAAAACTAATGATTGCATGGAGTTAAAACATGCAGTTCAAGATCTAATTGATAATAACAAGGTATATGTGGAGGGACCCAAAACAATAATGATCATTTAGCCTTCAAGGACCCTTTACCAAACTATGACAAAGGAGCATCATCTTCTACAAACAACAAAGGTAAAAATATCAATCATTTCTACGATAAAAAAATCCTTTGTCTTACTGAAGTAGAGAGTAATCATACCATTGGTCATAACATGGATGAACACAAAGCCAACGACACTACCCCTTTGGATTTTCTCCCAAGCATACAAGTCTCTGAAAATAAAATAAAAGTTGTAAAAATTAGAGAACAACAGGACTATCAACCAATAAATGTAATGATTAGGGGGCAATCCAAGGTAGTTTTAAAAGGATTTGGGCCTAAAAACACATATCCACCTCCACCTTATTACAACATTGTCGATCAGCTTCAAAACATTCCAGCACAGATATAAATACTAGAACTCCTCAAACTATCACCATCACATAAGGAGGTTCTAGAACAAGCACTAGTTGCCACTACGGTATCGAAAAATATAGACGTTTGCCAATTCCAAGGTATGGTGGGGCATCTGACTACACCGCATTGTCTATCATTCTTTGAACAAGATGATGTGTCACTAAACCATCCCCATAACACCGCACTCCATATCGAAGTCTTGATCCACAATCATCATTTCAAAAGAGTCTTAATAGATGGGAGAGTGGGTTTGAACATTTGCACTCTAAATTTAATTCATGCACTAGGGTATTTCGATGATTCTATTGATTCTCGAAGGAAAATGACCATAAAAGCATATGATGAGGAAGAGATATCTTCAAAGGGATTAATTGTGTTGCCCATTCAAGTGGGACCGATGATGAAACACATAGCATGCCAAGTATTGGAAAAAGAGTTAACTTACAACATACTCTTAGGATGCCCATGGATCCATGAAATGCAGGCATGCCTTCCATATATCATCAATGCTTAAAATTCCCAATAAATGGACAAGAGGTGACTATGTCTGCCAATTATAATCATCCTTGGTATTGTGACACACTTAGAATCTCTCAAGATACCTTTGTGCCTCACAATAGGGAAGCATCTAGTTCAAAATCATCAAATGAAGAAAAATGTCCCAATATCACCACCAAGTGGTTAAAAAATAAGGATAAAGCAAAAGATACAAGTCTTGTTGATACTCAATTATCAAACAATCCAGATCCCCAAACTTCTTTAACATAGATATTTCAAGAGAAATTCCAGCTGAAAAACAAGGGAATAGGGCAATATTCTATAGAGAAATCGCTTAATATTTCACAGTTAGTGCCATATCCAAAGACATATGACCAACCATCAATGGTCAAACATCAAACATCACTACCTGTCATAGTTCTAGAAGAAAGGTTTGTAAAAGCCAGTACCATAGAAGACGAATTAGACAAAAAAGAAATTCTTGATTGGTTATACAAAGATGAGGAACCATCGACATCAAATATCAGTATCAAGAATGTCAATATCAATACAGACAAATATGGCAAAGGGAAATCTATCCTAGAAAAAATAGGTTATGAGGGACAAGGACCTGTTGAATTAAGGAAGGAAGGTATCATGGAACCTATTCAACCTCTCACTCTCCATTCAAAAGAGAAGATAGTACTAGGATATTCTGAAGAACAAAAATAGGAGATGACAAAGAAGGTTGTAGAAAGAATCCTTCATGTTAGAGATAGCTCTAAAACGGATTCAAATGAATATGATTGGGATATGTGTTCCGATATATCTTATATTGATATTCAAATTGATGTAATACAACAATATGCACAAACGCGTGAGGAGGGACAAAGCTCTGGGTCTAGACCATTCGTATCAGGATCACTAAATATCGATGACTCAAGTGGGGACGAACAGACATCAAGTGAACTATATGATCTTGAAGAGGGTACCATCATTGATCTTGATATCCCTAATAACAACTATGATGACATTGTTGTCTTAACCCTTACCCCCATCAACCTTTTCAAATTCGATGACTTCATGCCTTTAATCCATCCTGAACTTATTGACTAGGAACCTGTCGAACCTATGAATGTACCCATATTTGCAAATGATGATGCCATCATAAATTTACTATGTTATGATGAACATGGTATGATTTCTATCCATAATTCTCACAACAACGCAACTCGGCAGGAGCGTGTCAAATCTTCCAGTTGCAAAAGTAAAAACAAGGATAATAGATCTAATGGTGAAAACCATTCTATGGAAGCATTAGATCTTGAAAAAGAAAAAATAAAGAACGCATCTAACGGTGAAAACCTTTCTGAGGCACCGAAATATGGGAGATTTGACACTCTTCCAGAACATTATCATGAGTGGTCATGAGTTATAGTAGAGCCAACATAGTCTGTAAACATTGACACTAAAGAAAAAGCAAAAATCCTACATCTGGCAGAATCAATGACAGATCAAGAGAGACCGAAATTCATCAAATTCTTTAAGGAAAGAAGCATCAACTTTGCTTTGTCATATTTCAATATGCCAGGCTTGGATCCAAATTTTCTCATGCATCATTTGCCTTTACCTGCAAGAATCAAGCATGTAAAACAAAAATTGAGAAAAATGCATCCCCATATCACATTAATGGTAAAGGCTGAGCTAAAGAAATTGTTAAATGTTGGATTCATAAGGTCTATTGATTACGTCAAGTGGATATCAAAAATTGTACCTATTTCAAAGTCGGACAATGGAATCAGGATATGTATGGATTTCAGAGACCTGAATAAAGCATTCCCAAAGGATGATTTCCCATTACCAAATATAGACATCATTATGGACTTAACGATAGGTCATGTCATGTTTTCAATCATGGATGGTTTCTCCGGATACATTAAAATTAAAATAGCTCCAGAAGATCAGGAGAAGATGGCATTTACATGTCCATGGGGAACCTTCTACTAGAATGTCATGCCATTTGGTCTGAAAAATGCAGGAGCTACCTATCAAAGAGCAATGAAAATAATCTTTCATGATACGATGCACACCTTCATGGAGGATTACATGGATGATATTCTGGCAAAATATCATACTAGGGAAGCACATCTACATATCCTGAGAAAAATCTTCACATAGCTAGATAAATTCAATGTCAGGCTAAATCCCAAGAAATGTTTCTTTGGGGTCACATTAGCAAAACTATCGGGATACATTGTCTCAGAAAAGGGCATTGAAGTAGATCCAATGAAAGTCAAGGAAATAATCGAAATGTCACCTCCCAGAAATATCATTCAACTCAGATCACTACAGGGAAGGCTCCAATCAATCAGGAGGTTTATCTCCTAGCTGGAGGACAAAATTCATCCATTCAATCATTTGTTGCATAAAAAAATTGTTTTCAAATGGGATAATGGGTGTGAAACATTATTCGATCAAATAAAGCAATATCTAATGTCATCGCCTATTCTCATATCACCAACAGAAGGAAGACCTCTGATACTGTACATTGAAACGACATATATCTCTTTAGGATCATTATTAGCACAAGAAGATTATGAAGGAAAGGAACGCGCCATCTACTATATTAGCAAAACATTAAATGGATATGAAATAAACTACACTTTCATAGAGAAATATTGCTTGGTGGTAGTGTTTGCTACTCAAAAATTGTGACATTATATGCTGACTCATACAATCAGACTAATAGCGAAGATCGGCCCCTTAAAATATTTACTCAGTAAAGCTGCCTTAACAGGTAGATTGGAAAAATGGGTCATGCTCTTAAGTGAGTTTGATATTCAATATGTGGAGAGAAAAGCCATCAAGGGTCAAGCAATCGCAGAACAATTGGCTGAGGCTCCTTTACCAGATGATCGACCTATGACAATGGAGTTTCCAAATGCAAACATTCTGACAGTGACACCACAATAATGGATATTGTATTTTGATGGATCATACACACAGCGAGGATCTGGAGCAACGATTTTGTTTATCACTCCCAAAGGACACACCATTCTGAAATCTTATAGACTGATGTTTCAATGTACAAAAAATGTGGTGGAATATGAAGCATTAATCATTGGGGTCAAAATAGAAATTGAATGGAAGATCACATAATTACAAGTATATGGGGACTCTCAACTAGTCATTTATCAATTAAATGACGAGTATCAGATGAAATATGAAAATTTGATGCCCTATAAACAACAAATAGATGATCTAAAATAGTTTTTGTCAATGTCAAATTTGATCAAATTCCAAGGGCGGAGAACAAAGCTGCAGAAGTTATGGCCACAATTGCTTCACTCTTACAATTGCCAGAGAAACGTGGTTGTTATGTGTTAATGGTAGAACAAGTATCGTGATCTTCTTAAAATAGTTTGGAATCCAATACCATATGCCATCTAGATACAATTTAAACCTCTGTCTATGAGAAAACCTATGCTTACCTCAAAGACAATATCCTCCCTCTTGATCTTTCCAGGAACCAAAAATGCAGTTTTATCCACCAATCCACCCGACATATTTTAATCGTCGACATCCTTTATCGTTGAGTTCTTGATGGTACCTTACTCCGATGTTTAGAACATGACAAATCTGAGATGGCCTTACGTGAGGTTCATGAGGATATTTTTGGAACTCGTTTGAGTGGTATAAATCTAGCGAATAAACTCCTATGTTTAGGATATTATTCATCATGCATGGAGAAAGAATCTTATCAGTTTGTAAAAAAATCTCAAAAGTGTCAGATTCACAGTAATTTGATTCACACACTACCTCAAGAGTTGCATCCATTCACATCAACATGGCCCTTTTGTCAATGGGGACTAGATCTGGTAGGAAAGATAAATCCCTCTTCGGCCAATGGACACAAGTTCATAATCACAACTACAGAATATTTTACAAAATGGATAGAAGTAGTGCCTCTTAAAACTATCACTGGAAAGCAGATCTCGTCATTCATATTGGATTACATAATCTGTCGGTATGGCATACCTCAATCTATTATCACTGATAATGGACGACCATTCAAAAACCAAGATGTCCAAGAATTATGTGAGAAGTTTCATATCCAACATCATTTCTCAACACCGTACTATCCTCAAGGAAATGGCCAAGAAGAGGCCTCTAACAAAACAATTCTAAAAATACTCAAGAAGACGGTTAATGATGTTGGACATGATTGGCATGTTCAGGTAAATCCTGCATTGTGGGCCTACAGAACCAATATCAGAACACCGACAGGAGCTACACCATATGCCTTGGTATATGGATCAGAGGCCATACTACCCATTGAAGTAGAGACTCCATCACTTCGTGTATCACTAAGAGGAATCATTTCAGATGAGGACTATAGGGAATCTAGACTTCAAGAACTAGAATTGTTGGATGAGCATCGTCAACAAGTTGTCAATCATATCACAGCATATCAACAGAGAATATCAAGGAGCTAAAATCATAGGGTAAAACCTAGAGTCTTTCTAGTTGGCGATTTGGTTCTAAAAGAGAACCCTAGAAATCAGCAGGACAAGGAAAAGAAAGGAAAGTTTGAACCTAACTAACTAGGTCCTTCTGTCATCATATCAGTGTATGGATCAGGGGCCTATCAATTATCAACATCAGAGGGGGATTTTTTTGATGAACCTATCAACATTATTCATCTCAGAAAGTTCTATACCTGAATTCCTAGTGCACGGATCAAACTTTTGAAAAAGAGTTTCCTTGATAAAAACCTGGCAAACAAGCATCTTGGCAACAAAAAATACAAAAAAAATACAAAAAAATAAAAATGAGAAAAAGTGAAATACAAAACAAAGAGTGTAATCAAAACATATGATGAAAACCTGGAAACAGGCGTCGTATGTGATTCTAAACCAGCTTTCCCATCTATTTTCATACATATTAGGATCATTATTTTGACAGTCAGTACCATTTCATATCATATCATTAGTCTTGCCATCATTGCATTCATTATCAAATCATTTCACATGGTCATGTCTCACTTTAGCTTGGGGGCAACATCTAGATATCACTGGGGGCAACAAAAACATCGACTTTGCCAAATGGGAAAATAACACTATGACAAGTACAACAAAAACAATGATCAAAGCACAACATCAATCACCATCGAAAGGGCATCAAACATCTGTATTGTATCATAAAATCCAAAAAAAACAAGTCAAAAAGTCAATCTAGAAAAGCAAAAAACCAAAAACATGAGTATTTGTCAATCAAACTACGTGGTCTCCATGTGTGTAACGTAGGCAAGGCTAATCTTTGATCAGCCCCCGATACCCCTAGGATAAGTTAGTAGGTTAGGTTTTTGGTCAAAAATCTCGAAAAATAACAAAAACATCACAAAATCGGGATGGATGATCTAATCTGAATAATGATTGAAACACTCTAAGGAAAAGGTGGATAAATTGTATTTTTGATTAATTATGATCATTTCTTTGGAGTAACTCAATGATGTAAATGAACTAGATAAACAAGGAAGAAGAATGATATTTTTTTATTTGTCTGTTGTCTGTAAGTTAATCATATAAAAGTGTGAATTGTCAGGGGATGTGCTATGCAAAAGTATCACCAATGACATTCAGAATTCACACACTAAAATGATTAATCTCTACCTATTTATGCAAGAAATGTTCATGTCATCTCGGTTCAATTATACCTAGATGCTTGTGTTTGCTTGCAATATCAAAAATCATGAAAGTAGTACTCAGGTCATCATTAGTCTAACATTTACCATTAACGCTTGTACTCACTTTCAACATCCTAAAAACTCTATGATGATACCAAGCACAGAGTACTGTTAAAATGAAAATGGTTTGCATATAGTTACATGATAAAATTAGATTGCATTCATAATAAATTCTACATCTGCAGAGTGATTGTTTCATAAAGGATTCCAATTAATGATTATCTTTTCTACAAATATGATTGAGTATACTTGACATTAAACCAAAAATCATCAAAAACATATAGGAGTATCATCTCATCATTCATGCATTTAACATCAAATAGTTATGCATTTATTGTACCATATTTTCCATCAATATATCATTCATCACAAACCATCATTTAAATAAATACATCATGTTCATTACACCACATCATTCGTTACATTATTATCATATACATTTGAACAAATTTACACCATCCATCCATTTATCATCCATCAAAACATCATCATTTTTATCATCGTCACATTAAAATAAATGCATTCACCATATATCCATATGTTTCATCACATTAAAATAAATACATATCATGTCATTATTATCCATATATCATTCATCACAAAAATCATCATTTAGAACAACATACATCCATACATCATAGATTATCATTTAGAACATCATAACCTCCATACATCATATATTCATACACAAGCATTTGAAATTAGAATCATCACATGAAATAAAAGCATTCATCATAGAATCATCACATAATAAATGCATCCATCATAGAATCATAAACCATCATAGATCAATTGTAATCAAATGTGCATATCATATGTATCATCAAATGTCAAGTATACAATGAAGTCTGAAATAAGAAAAGATACATCATGAAAAATAAGTTGACTCGAAGTATACATCATATCTCAAAAATAATGTCTCGAAATCACAAATGACATATAGGATCTGCTACTACTAGAAGGTGCAGGCATAACGGGACCAGTACCACCACCACCCCTGGAAGGACCAGGATCTCTGGGATCTCTTTGTGGAGGTTGTGTCACACCCTCGTTGACTGTTTGGGTACGTGTCTAACCAGATCTCAAGGGGGCATAGCTAACTCTGCGATCAGCAGGAACTACATCATGATATCGGCCCATGTAGAACTTTGCCTCTCAGCCAACCTACAGAACCTCCCTCATATAATCCACAACTGAAGTACCATCGTCTACCCTCTATAATGTCTTGGTAATCTCCTATTCCATCTCAAAAATCTATCTAGCATTGTCCCTCTTGGTTGTCAAAGTATCAACCTGAGTCTAAATAGCTGCCAACTGTCCCTGTACCTGTGCCAATGCCTGTGCATGAGCCTATGCCTGACTCTACATCTGTGTCTGTGTCTATACAAGAAAACCCTGTGCCTGCACCAACTGTCCTTGCACATTTTGTACCTGTTTCTACAAACTAGAAATCTATCTCTGATGATCAACAAAAGGAACTACCATTGCTCACCTCTTGTGAGGCCTACTTGAAGATGGACCAATACTGCCTAGCCCAACCCCTCTGCCACCTCCACCACCACCATCCCCGTCATCGCTACTGTTGTCCCCACTGCTGCTCTCAGCATTGTTGCTCAACTCAGTATCATCCCCGCTATCCTCCTCACCCTCAGCAGCATCCTCCTCCATAGGTTAAGGTGTTGGCTCATCAGGATTGGTAATCCAAGGATGTGGATGAAAGGCCAAAAATGTTGCATACTCCCCTACAACTGTTGCCTCTGCAATATCTCTGCGCATATCCCAGGATGATGGCTACAGAGTCTGGTATCCCTCTACTAATGTCTCATACGACAAACATGCCGCCCAATCTTCTATATCACTCTATCGTCGAGCATAATGAGCAACCCCTAAGGCATACACTGCACAATACCATACTGCATGTAGACTTGCCGTAGTAAAAATCTCTCTAAAACAAAAAGGGTCCTGCCAATCAAGTACATAGAGTCACATAAGTACCCGAGCACTGTATCATCCTCCTCCTACTACTCACAATCCAGATAAGGCAGCCAGATGATACTCTCCATGTCATCCAAAACCTATCTCCAATGCTCTAACTTATCCATCTAAGACTGGGTAAGTCGCCCTCTGTATCAAAAAATATAGGATCTGCCTGTAGGTCTATCAAGAACCGAAAATGGTCGCGCAATGGAAAAATGCTCCCATGCCCAAACCTGTAATAGATTCACCCCTGTTGATAAGCTGCATCCTCCCAAGTACACCACTGAATGTAAATCGTGATAGAGGTGGGCTAGCATACACATTCCCCACACATATCTGGTCCCATGCACGACCATGCTCTCAAGAATACGACCCCAACCCATAGAGAATCCCTTTGACCTATGATCAGGATAAAGGAAGCCTCCAATGAATCCAACTAGCATTGCTAGTAATGAAGCATATGCATCATCCATCGTCCGCCATTGAACACTCGGTCCTGCAATATGTTGATCCTAAAAAACTCTACGGAGTGCACCTCTCCCACTAGCCTCATGTGAATTATAGACAACGATCTCTCCAATAAACAATATCCACAATAGCCGCCACACATCCTCTAGTGTGACTTTCATCTTATTGGTGAGTAGATGGAAGGTGTTATGGTCATTGTGCCACCACTCGACCAAAGCAGTAAGGAGACCCTGATTAATCCTAATATGGGGAATATCAAGAAGACTGAATAGACCACATCGAGCTATGATCTGAATCTCATCAGGAGTCAAATGACGAATCAAATCAGTAGTCCATGGAAACCGCACTCGCATATGGAGATTACCCAAACCCTCCTATCACCATAAAAAGTCTAAAATCAGGACATTGTGTCAAAAATCAAAAGTCATTCTACTATCAAATCCAATCAAACTTTGGTATGAATTTTCGATCAAAATTCATGAACAAACATCAACAAACCTCACCTATCATGAGGTTCATCACAAACATTATCTAATCTCACTTATCATGAGGTTTATCAAATATGAAATCATTCCTCACCTATCATGAGGATCATCACAAACAGGATTATTTCTTGCCTATCATGAGAGTAATTCTTATTAATCATCAGAATCAGTCGTTAGGGAATTTGGATAATCAAATCATACCAAACCGAAGAATGGACATGATCGAAATTGATGAAATCAAGGTTAACTGTGTCAAAATCTGCAAATCTGACAGGGATGCGCTAAAACAGGCATTCAAAGCGCTAAAATTCAAAAGCGCTAATTCCTCAAAGTGCTACAACAGTTAACCGAAGCACTACACTAGAGTGCAAAGTGCTACAGCACGACGTTGATGCGCTAAACTATGAAAAACAAGCAAATACATTTTATTTTTTAAAGGCACAAAAATAAAAAATGCATAAAATACAAGGTGGATTATGGGTACATACTGGAGGTCTGTAGGCGGTTGTCCACTAGTGACGTCACATGCACTCGAAATGGTGAGTGTGGTATGGGATAGGCATCTTGCTCTAGGTAGCTCAAAAATCAATATCACTAGATGTTGAAAGTCACAAAGTACAAATGATAATGAAAATGACCTTTTGGACCTTATATAGATTTTTGAAAAGGGATTTTTTAGGGATTTATTTTATTTTAATTAATTTTATTTATAAAATTAATTGAAATTCATCCACGGGCTATATTTTCTTCATCAATGTTGGGAGATAAATTATTTCTTAAATATTTCTTCATCAAATCATCATGAAAATTCTAAAAAATCATCAAATCATTAATCTCCTGAGGGGGCATATTATTATCGATCATTTGAAAAATCAATATCTAGGGCATACTGAATTTTTTTCATCAATATTAGCAGTAGCAGCAAAAAATATTTCGAAGCAATGCGTAAACACATCACTTCAAAGAGGGGAAAAATGTATACATCTAAAATTAGTCTGGAGAATCTGATTAATTAAATACGGATTATTTGATTAATTATCCTAAATTCCTCTACTATTGAATAAATAGAAATATTTATTTATATAGTTCATGTTCACATTTAAATTCTTCTAATTCTTTTATTATCTCATCTTAATTAAATAAACAAAATTAAATACTTTGTTTGATTTAATTATTATTTCCCTGTTTTATTCTATCACATCAATCTTAAATTAATTAAATAAAGATCAAACACTTTATTGATTAATTACCATATTCTTCTATTTTAATTTAATAAACAAATTCTATAGTTTTTTTTATTAAATTATTTATCCCTCTTTGGCTAATTTAAATAAATAAAAAATATTTAAACTAAGGCATAAAGAATATTCCTCTATATTTCCTCAAAATCAAATTAGATATCCTATGTCTAGTTTATGTCAAAATTAATGCCTTCAAACTTCACGAGAAGATTTGGAGACAAATTGCAAATTCATCTCTCAATCCTCTTCCATCAATCCTTCCTCTCCTCTTGCCTGGTGTTTTCATGGGTAGAGACAATCCCCAAAATCTTCTCAATCTCCTCCATCTCTCACCATTCAATCGTCTCTTTGCCATCCTTGTACATTTCTACAGCTAGGAAATCTATAAATAAAGCTTCATTCAACCAAGAAAAGGATCCAGATTATCAAGCTTATGCACTCTTACTCTACAAGAATTCAAGCATCAAGCATCAAGCATCCAAGCATCCAGCATTCTAGTTTCATATCATGGTTGCTTCCTGTAGCTTCATTTATCAGTTTTCATGTCAATCCATGCTATATTAGTTTCTTTTATCATCTAGATTTTATCATATTAGCTTCACATCATTGCATCAACATCATTTCGTTCTTTAGATTGTCATTTTAATAGTTATAGTGTTATTTAAATCTGAGAGCACAATAGCTTAATAAATATTTGAAGATAGGAGACAATGAGACACTTTCAATAGATTATTAGCTTAATCTTTGATACAATGTTTCATTAAGAAGTGTTTTATTCCTTTCTACTTATTCACACTTACAATTTGGCACCCACCGTGGGGCCTTAACCTCATATTTTTATCAATTTTTTTGAAAAGTGTCGCACAGGTTCCCATTGTGTTCCGTTTCAGCACTTCCATCAAAAACTATAGCGCATCCATGGAAAACTATGGCGCTTTCATGTTCTATTTCAATGCTCCATGATACTATAGTGCATCTGTTAAAATTTTTGGGGCTTTCCACTATAGCGCTTCCATGAACTGTTTCGGCGCATGGGTTACCCATCTCCAAAAAAGATGATTTAGCGCTTCCGTGAAGAACTTTGGTGCTTTGGTACTCTATTTTCAATGCTTTCGATTTTAGCGCATCAAGTAAAAACTATAGTGCTTTCGTAGACTGTTTTAGCGCTTCTATAATTTTGATCTGGATCTGATGCAACCGCGACCATAATTTCATTTTGATACAGTCGGACTAAAATAAACCAATCCTTGGATAATTGGATTTTGTTCTTTAGATTGTCATTTTAACAATTATAGTTTCATTTAAATATGAAAGCACAATAGCTTAATAAATCTTTGAAGATAGGAGACAATGAGACGCTTTCAGTAGATTATTAGCTTAATCTTTGATAAAAAAATTCATTAAGAAGTGTTTTATTCCTTTCTACTTATTCACACTTACAATCTCCTTTGAGGGTGATTATTTGAAATCATCATTGACAAATATTGTAATTAGATTCATTAGTTGCAATATAAAAAAGTCTGGGAGTTTGCACATGAAGTGTTTGACGAAATTTCTCCTTATTGTAACTGGATATTTGCATGAGTTTTTCAGTCATCATATCATTGGAAAAATCAGAAAATACTTGCACTGCATCTTACTTCACTTATAGTCAATTGGCATATTTCGATCAAGTATTTAAAGTCTTTTCATGCATTCTTATTATCACATAAAAGGGAAATATCAATTACCATATGAAAGGAGCTTGTTAGACATCTATTTGACAAAATTACAAAACTCTCAAACTAAAAAATTAAGGCCAGAATTTGCAAGGGTATTTACAAAATAATTGTATTATCGGTGATCTAGTGAATAGATTCAAATTATATCTATGTTTTTTTATAAAAGAGACATATTTGTGTAATTTTTACTTCTCCAACTTTTACCAAATCTGTTCTAATCATGTTAGACAGATCATTTGGATAATGAGTTAAAATAAATTGTTCTCTTGATTGATCGTAATCTATGAAATAAAGATAAAAGACAAATCTGATCTATTTTTAGATAGGTGGGCCTAGTATCTATTTGAATAGGAATAGGTAGACAAATTCTTCATATAGAATATCTCTATTACCATTTTGATAAATTAAATTGATTGATACGAGTTGAATTTTTGTTACAATATATTACCAGAATAATAGATAATTCAATAGTTGCTTCAACAGTAGCAATAGCTATAACAAAGATTGAGAAGATATCCCCCTTTACTTTCCTACTATCAAAAATAATCTCAGAATGTTAGTAGGTTTAAATTAATTGCACTGCGTATTAGCTCAAGAAACATAAGTGCTTTAACCATGTTTCGACTTGTTACTAGTCCATAAATATCAATAGAGAATAAATAAGCACCTAAAATTAATGCATGTTCGAGCATAATAGAGGAACTCCTCATACCTAAAGCTCTTCAAAAACAAACAAAATTTATACTAAGTTTCTAATTTTCCATTATCGAAAGAAAAAAAGGATTATTTCATGATCTATGAAGATAAAATAATATGTTTATGCTACTAATACACACAAGAGATTTCATTTTTAAACTGCTTATTCTTGAGGATCTATAATAATAGCTCTTTTAAGAGAAACTAAAATAATTATAGAAATAATCTTGAATGGAAGAAAAAATCAGTGGATAAGTGAGCCCCAATATATTGAATATTGTTTTTGATTAGGAAAAATAGTTTTTGAATGGACCTTGAAACCCTTTACAATGAAGGAAAGCTACTAAAAAGAGAGAAACATGAACACCCGCAGCCCACAAAAGTAAAAAATGTTGACAATAGATAAAGCTAGACAACCCATACCAACCCAACAACAAAACATCAGCACAAAGGCTGATAAACCAAAAATAACAGCAAAAAACTAGAACATATTATCAAGCACCTTGGTAGAATCCATATTACTAGAGATGACCCTTCCATGCATCTCAACCACATCTTGAAGATCTTGGAATGAAATGGTTTCCCTTTTCATAGCCTTGCTCCTTGTACCCAGGCAAGGTCCAATATCCACATCCTTCTCCTCGCACAGGCCATTATCCTCATTCTTCTCATCCAGGTTCATATGGTTAACCTTAGCAATGGCCTCCTCATGTTCTCCCAAATCCAAGGACTTACTAGTCCAATTGATGGCTTTATCATTCAAAAATGACAAGCCCTAAGCACTAGTCTTTGGTGATTGATTACTAACTCTAATCACATTTTGTAGGTCATTTCTCATCTTGCTCATTCTTTCCTCCATACCCACTAACCGCTCCTCATTGATCCTATGAACAAAATTTTCCAAAGAGATCAACCTTTCCTCATGCCTTTTACCAAGTCTTTCAGTATCCACTACTAACTTATCAGGGATCACATTCATGATCTTGACCTTATCTCTCATTGACCATTCCCTTTGATTGCAGTTCACTAATGCCACATAGAAATCCTACCAATCTTTAAGCTCCTTCACTTCCGAAAAAAATCCATTTCACAAGGGAGAGCAAGTTTTTAGTGTCGTCCTTCGCCATTCTACAAAATAGGTTCATATTGATCTCCTCCCAATTGACCGATGCAATAGTAGGAATATCAACATTCTCATTGGGTTCCTCCCAAACCCCACCTTTGCCCTCCAAATCTTCCTCCACGGGGGAGTCCTCAACCTCAATTACCTCCACTTTCACCCGATGTTTCTCAGGGATATCATCCAAAATAGACAAAATTTCAAGCTGCCCAGCCTTAACATCAATCTTCTTAACCTTCTCATCATTGTTACCAACAGGAGACTCAAAATCATCATGGTTAAGAACATCCATCTTAGGATTCACACAGACCTCAACTTCTTGCACTATATCTGCCATTGGCTACTCATTACCCTCATTAACATCCCCCTGAACCCCTTTAATAGAAGGAACAGGGGATTCCTCCATACCTTTCATCCCATCCACCCCTTGCTTAATAGCACACTTCTCCTCTTTAGGGCCCCTTTTTTCCCCTTCAAATTTATTTTCACCGAAGGAACAACAACCTCCCTCATTTCAACATTTGTTTTGTAGCCCTTAGACCAAGACTTTGAGTCCTCATAATCATCATCAAGATCCCCCTCGTCCTTCAAAGATTCATCATCAACAAAGTCTTCTTCCTCATATTCACTGTCCCACTCTTCCACCGACTCACCAATTTCATAACCATAATTACTACCTCCCTTTTTATGAGTTGAAGAGATCTTAGGAATTGCAGGTAACACCTTCGATTTAATATGATCAATTATAAGTTTCATAAGGCCTTCATGAAGAATATCCTTCCTGGGGTTCTTTTTGTGATCCTCAATACTTGTTTCCATAGAAATGACCAAGTAATAAGGGAACGAAATCGGATTGTTGTGGTAGAAATAATTAAGCAACATGAAGTGATAACCATAAATAACAGAGTGCCTTCCCTCCAACGTAAAGAATGGAAAAATCATAAGAACGTATCTCCAGAGCGATTTGATGGATTTCTGAGCATACCTCCACTACCAAAACACCTAACCTTCTACTTCTTTGAGCCTTTGAAGAAATTTTCTAAGGAATTCTTAGCCACAACCCGGTCCCTATAAAACTTCCTGCCCTTCAAAGGAAGACCAGTAATCTCAGCAATGAAGTCCTCGATGATGTTGACCTCCACACCATGGTAACGCGGAACTCTATTTTTCCAACCATTCACAAAATCCTTTATTACATTTGAATCAGAATTGTGAAGCCTCAACAAATAGAGGCAAACACCACCCTTCTCCAAGTGTTCCTAGACAAGCTCATTCCCATGGAAATCATCACAAGAGATCAACTCAACTATGCAATGAGACCCTCCCATGATGGACAAAAACAACCAATTCACAACCTACACTTTGTTCTTCTACACATAAAGGGTTAAGCAAACAATCTAGAAGAAAAATAAAAAAATACCCACAGTTCGTGTGAGCCTAACAAACCAAGTATCGCCAGTCCCTATCTCCCAACCCATGATCTCAAAATCAAAAAAAAAGCAGTTATTAAACGAGAAAGCACTGAACTCAAAGTTCAAAAACCAACCGAGGAGGAAATAAAATAACTTATCTCCACAAGTATCTTCTTTCGTGACATGACATCTGGTCATAATTAGAGATACACTTAACGTTAAATGATATGGCATCATAAGTATGTTAATAATTACGAGCCATCACTCCCAAATTATCGAACCCATCAATAAGAGAGTTAGCCTCCCGAAAAATGTGAGTAATTATCACCTCAACAAAAGAATCAATAGTGGAAATGGTATCATTAATTAAATGAATAATGGACCATGACGGTGGACTAAGGTTTAGGAGATAATTTATGATATTAAGGGAATCCCCTTCTAATAAGAGCTTAGTAACCCCTGCTTATCTAGCAAGTAAAAGGCCATGATAGGCTGTTGTTTACTCTACAAAGTGGTTTGTCTGGGTTCCCAAAGGGAGCACCACCACAGAAACAAACCTACCATTTTCATCACGTAACACTCCCCCACAGCCAGTAGGTCCTGGATTCCCCTTAGCAACACCGTCTAAGTTAAATCTGAACCAACCCCAAGAGGGAGCTTTCCACCGAACCCCCTCCCTAGAAACCTTAATTTTCTTCACCGGAATAGAAAGATCACAAGAGAGGTTCCATCGATTCCCCACCATCAAATCATAATTGGAAACAACAACTTTAGGACCCGAGGTAGGAAGCACCGAGCATTCATAAAGAAAATTTTCCTTTATAGCCTCACATATTTTGAAAGCAAGCCTTGAAGGAGGAAGCTCCAACTAATGGAAAACAAAATTATTTTGTTCCTTCCACACTCCCCAAGCCAAATGTGGAAAGATAAAAGACCATAACATTGAGAGAGCCTGATTTTGAGGTGTCACCCACTGAAACTGGATCTCTGAAATTGAAGCAAGAAACACCCAAGAAATATTCCACCTTTGAAAAATATGAGCCCACACATCCCAAGTGAAACTACAACCAGCTAGAAGATGATAGCCATCCTCAACAACTTCTTTACACAAAAAGCATACATTTAGCATAGCCATACCCCTTCTCGCGAGATTGTTAAGAGTCAAGATCTTATCTTGGCAAAGAAGCCAAAAGAAGATATTAATTTTAGGAAAAATCTTTCCATTCCACAATCGCCCCCAAAAGGGAGGGAGCTCAAGGTCCAAGTTTGAAAATAAAAGGCCAAAGACACCGAGAACTAGCCATTGGGAGAAAACCTCCACACCACAAAATCATCGGGATAAGAATTTGGAATGTGAATCAGAGAAAGGAACAAAAAAATAGGTTCTAGATCCCTCTTAACCAGATCAAGTCTAATCCACTTACCCTTAGAGATGTAATTAGACACATGAAGGCCTCATTCCCTAATACAAAATTCTTTGAAAGGGGCCACCAAAGGTTCATCCTTCAAGGTACCATGCCTAATCCACTAGTCATCCCAAAACAAGATCCTCCTTCCATTCCCAAACACCCAACGCAAACTAGAAGCAGCAATGGGATGAGCTTTTAGCATGAAATTCCAAAGATCCGACCCCAGAGGAGGAGAAAAATCCTCCCTCAAAAGATATCTAAACTTATCCACCCCCCTCAAATATTTTGAAGAGTAAATAGAAGTTAATTCCTTCCCATCCAAAATCAAATTCCACAACTATTTAGCAATAAGGGTTGAATTGAAGTCTTTCAGTTTATGCAGACCTAAACTACCTTGAACTTTAGACCTACAAACCTCCTCCCAGGATAGAAGATGTAACCATTGCCTCTCCTCCCAGGATAGAAGATGTAACCATTTCTTCTCCTCCACCCCAAAACACAAATTTCTAGATACTCTCAACCTTCTCCCAATACCTCTTAGGGATCTGGAACAGACTTAAAGAATAAACTGGAAGATTCTACAAAGTAGACTTGATTAACTAAATTTTCTCAACTTGTCTAAGAAGAGCACCCTTCCACCTAGAGAGTTTCGAATTAAACCTGTCAATAATGCCATTCCAAAAGTATTTTGGAACCCCATTAGAGAAAAGAGGAAGACCTAAAAAGGTAGAAGGAAGCTCCCTAATGTCGCATTCCAAAATACTAGCAATCCTCAATTGACGATGTTTCAGAGTATTAAGAAAAAAAATAGTGCTTTTAGGGAGACTCACCTTTTGACCAATAACCTCCTCATACTACTGAAGAATAAGATGAATAGATTTGGCTGCAATAACCGATGCTTCAGAAATAATAACACTATCATCCACCAATTATTAATGTGAACAATAGAGTTGATGCAAAGAAGGAAAAAGGCCTTTGAAAGCACCATTAGACATAGCCTGAAGAAGATATTTTCCTAAAGACTCAACCATAATGGTAAAGAGAAAAGGAGAAATAGGATCTCCTTGCCACAACCCATGGGAGCTTCTAAAGAAAGAAAAATGTGATCCATTCACCAACACCGAAAAGGATGGGGACGAAATTAATTGACTAACCAATTGCAGAACCCGATCCAAGAAGCCAAACGCCTTCAGGATATTACATAAAAATTTCCAGTTAACCCGATCATAATAATTCACCAAATCCAAATTTAAAATAAGACTGGGCTTCTTATTAACCTTAAGAGAGTGAATATTCTCATGCATCATGAGCACTGAATCTAAAATCTGCCTACCCTGAACAAAACCATTATGTTCAGGAGAAATAATCCTAGGAAGGATCCTTTGTAGTCTAGAAGCCGGGACTTTAGAGAAAATCTTATAGATAGACTTACACAGACTGATGAGCCTTAAATCACCAAAATGCGCAACCCTGAGCTTCTTAGAAATAGCACAATAAACGTAGAATTCAGTTCCTTAAGAAGTTCCCTACTACCAAATAACTCTTTAGTCACATTGATGACATCCTTGGCAATAATATCCTAGTAAGACTAGAATAACAACATTGGATACCCATCTAGCCTAGGAGACTTATTTCCTTCAAAGGAGAACATAACCTTTTAATTTCCACATCAGAAGGAATACCCGTTAGACCTTTATTCTCCTCCTCCATCACCAAGTTAGGAATCACATTTAGGAAACCCTGCCGAAAAATAGGGTCAAGAGGGTGATCCTCAAAAATAAAATCCTCAAAGAACGAATGGGCAACAGATCGAATTTTGTTGTCTTCTTCCAAAGAGTGGTTGTCAACAACAATTTTGGAAATCCTATTAGAGGATCTATGCTTCAAAGTCATGAGATGGAAGAAATAGGTATTTTTATGCCCACTCTGAAGAATAGCTCTAGACCTCTGCTTCCAGAACTCTTCCTCCTTAGCCACAATACTGTGCAAACTGGCTAAAAGGCTAATTTCCTCCTTGAGAAGCAAAAGATCATACCCACTGGTCTGCATTTTTTTTGCAATACATCCAACTTGGCCTTAATCTCATATTTTTCCTTAAATATATTACCAAAAGAGGATTTATTCTGCTAGATTAGATTATGCTTAACAAAAGTAAGCTTCTTAGAAACTTTATACATTGCAGAGCCATCACATTAATATTCCACCAGTCATCAATTTTGGAACGTAACTCCGGGTGGCTAGTCTACATCTTTTCAAATCTAAACAGGAACGAATTTTTACAACCCAAGAGCTCAACATTCAAGGATATAGGAAAATGATCCTAGCCAAGTCTAGTAAGGGTTGAAAGGGAGCAAGCAAAATAATGCAACCAATCAAGTGAAATAAGAGCCCGATCCAGCTTAACTTGTATGAGAGAATCCCCCACATGCTTATTTTACCAGGTATAGGACGCCCCACATAGATCCAAATCTAGCAATGCATTATCATTGATGAAATTCATGGGATCAAAATGGTTGTCTTCTGCAACCTGGGATCCCCCAAACTTATCAGAATCGTTTAGCAGAGTGTTGAAGTCCCCCATAACCAACCAATTCTGAAAAGTGAATTGAGATTTAAAAATGTACAAGCTCCCCCAAAAACACTTCCAAGCACATTTTGAATTAGGAGCATAGATGTTATAAATCACCCAAGAGAACTTATATATGGGACTAGTGAACAAAGTTGCAATATGATTATCAAAATCAAATAAAGCATTACTAGAAACCACCTTAGGATTCTAAAAAGTAGCCACCCCACTAGAGACCCCATCAGAATCAAACGCCTGAAAACCACAATCCTTGAAAAACCTATTCTTAATTTTTTCAACCTTCTCAACCCCCATCTTAGTGTCCTGAATCGAAATGATATCAAGACGGTGATCTCTCACAAGATTTGCAAGAACATCTTGTTTGTGAGGATTATTTAATCCTTGAATGTTCTAGGAAAGGATCTTCATAAAAGATTTTGTGAGGATCCCTTAAGGCCCATCTCAAGCAGAGTCGACTATGACCTTCCAACAATATCAAGTTTGCTCTCCTTCTCTCGAATTCATTGCAATGAAGGTCTTCCTCTACCTCTCAACTCCGAACCACAATCCATCTTCAAACAGTTCCTCGTAGCCATACCCACCAAAGAAGAAGTAATTTTCTTCCTATTCCAATATTTTGAAGCAAAGGGAAAAGGATCCCCAAAAGCCACCACCTCTGAGGCCACAACTGGTCCCTCCACAAGAGAACCAGACATAATAGAATCCTCCTTGGAAGAGGGAGAAAAGACATCCAAAACCATCTTCAAATGGGTCACCTTCTTAGGCTCAACTACCACAAGAGCCAGAGACTTATCACCCTCCCCCCTCTGCCAAACCCAACACAAGCTCCTCTTCCAGCAAAGCCTTCATCTCATCCTCTGCAGAGATAACCTCCACAACAGGGTTGATCTCAGAAGACTCCAAGGTAGGGATAACAACACTCCACAAGAGCCTCACACTTGTCACCAGGATCCAACCCAACTTATGAAGCATTAACACCCAAAGGTTGACCATCACTCATAGTATCTACTAAAGGCTTAACCGTACTCGGCACATCCCCAAAATCATGGCACCTACCAATCTCCTTCCAAAATTTAGCAGGCGGAACGAAGGCCAACTTAGGGGCTGAGACCTTTTGGGGAGGCACCTTAGGCTTCAAAGGATATTTCTTCACCCAATGGCTAACCTTCTTACAATGAAAACAAGCAAACTGGATAGACTCGAACTCAACCGCCTAATCCCAGACTCCCAACTTTGAATTTATCTTAATAGTTGTCGGGAGATCAGTAGCTTGATCCAAAATCACACACAGTTGAGCATAGGCCAACTGACGTCATGAAGCAGTCAAATGGTAAGTAGATAATAGGTGCTCAAAGGTGCACACCATACCTTTAAATACTTGCTCATCCCAAAATTCAAGAGGAAGCCCTAGCAAGCAAACCCACACAGGTGTTGAATCAAAAGATCAAGAACTCGGGGAGAAGCATGCCTCCCATTTCTTCAGCACCAAGGTAGAATTTCCAATAAGCCAAGGCCCCCCTCACCAAGACCTTCAATATATCTTCCTCACAAGAGAACGAAAAACAAGAGAAGCCCTTAGCAAGAGCCGCTACCTCAACCTATCCCTTCAAATGCCACTAATTCTTTGACAGGTTTCAAACCAAGTCAATATTGGGACGGGGCCCCAAAAAATTGCCCACCAATAATTTCTCCATAGACAGGATACCCTTGTCAATAATACAATCGGCACAGAGATAGAATACTCACTAGAAGAAGGGTCAGCAAAGAAGTCCACTAAAGGAGAGGAACTTTTTTCCTTAAGATTCGAACCAAACAACTTTGACTAATTCTTTCCCTCCAATGAAGTGTCAAAAAAAATTTGAGCGGCTTCAAAATCCATAGACACTGAGTCTTGGGAGCCATAGAAAGAGACCCCTCCTTGCCCAAAGAAGTATCATTAGGAACTAGACCACCAAAGAGGGAGAAATTTTGAGTTATCCAATAGAAAGAACCCACAAGTAGTCCCATCTGTTAGACAACCGTCTGACACCCCCTTAACGTTAGCCTGATCTCCGCCATTAATGCCACCCCCAAGAACTAGGCTTCCAGCCTTCAAGAAATTTGAAAAAACCTTACCCACAGCATCCCCTACAACATCACCCATAGCTCCACTCGAAGACAACTCCATTTTTTTATCAAGATGGAACTTAATTTGATTTATTGAATATTGTTTGTTAAATCATGTTCTAACATTTTATCTGATTTTTTAGTCAGAGATATTCCAAACCATGATATGTTCAAGATAATAGTAATTAATTAACAAAAAAAGACTCATATAAACTATTTAAGTGATGCTATCTCTATCGGTCTAGGGAGGGGCATAATTGGGATATTTCATATTATTCATCAACATCATGACAAATAGAATAAAAATATTATTTCCTTCCTCTCATTAAATAAAAAGTTACCCCATTTACCTATATGCTATATTGAATTTGTACTTGGACTATTTCATTTGATATGAGCACTGAATCATTAATCTATAGTTCAATAAGAGATTTCGATCAATCATACATGTGATGTTATTAATAAAATGTCAATAGGATCAATCCCAACTTGTAAAAAAATTATTTTATTTATCAAATACTCTTAGATTGAAACTCAATCTGAATAATCGTAGAAGTGATTGAATAATCAAATTTCAATGTAGTTTCTTCAGACATACTAATTTAATATGTTGAGCTCAAAATTATTTGAATTGTTAAATATTCAACAACTGATATAGGTAAACATCCTAAAGAAATTTCATCATAATTTAATTTACAACGATCATAGGTCAAAATCTCATATTCTTCAGTCATCGCTAGGCAATTTGTGGGACAATATTCAACACAACTCCCACAAAAGATACAAATTCTAAAATTAATGCTATAATTTTCTAATTGTTTTTTCCAAATATCTATTCCAACTTTCCAATCCACAATAGGTAGATTTATCAGACATACATAGACAGATACTTCACAAGCAATACATTTATCAAATTCAAAGTGGATCCTTTCGCGAAATTGTTTTGATGGGATCAATTTTTCATAGGCATAGTAATAGGTAAATGATTCATGTGATATAAGGTAAACCATAAAACCTTGACCAATGTATCTTGCAACTTGTATTGCTTGTTCACTATAATTCATAAACCAAGTCACTATGGAGAACATGTGTAAAATCTCCTGGAATAATCAAGTCATAGAGATTTCTTTCTCTTCATAGATTCGGTCTATCAAATTTGGATATATTGCAGAATTCAAAATATAAAACCTCTTCACAAAGAAGAAAAGAGAGTTAGTCACAATAAAATAAGTTGGAAAGAACCTATTAGTAATAGATTACCCAGAGCAATAGGTAAAAGAAATTTCCACCCAATATCCAATAATTGGTTCATTATTATCCTAGGCAAGGTCCATCTTGCCATGATAGAAATAAATAAGAACAAATAGGCTTTAGCTAATATAATTAGGATCTCGATTGTTATATTAATGACCCTACTAATTCCAAAAATTAAATCCCATTCAAAGTGTTCCAGAATGGGTATGAGTGGAATTGATAAGTTCCATCCAACCAAGTAAAGAACTATTACAAAGAATGAAGAAGCTAAGAGATTTAGGTAAGAAGCAATGTAGAATAAACCAAATTTGATACCCAATATTCAGTTTGGTAACCCGCTACCAATTCTTCTTCCCTATAGGTTGGCACCACAAATTCCATCCTAAAAAACCATATTGCACTGTGCTTCAACTATATCAGTTGTACTTGAACTGTTAGATAATCATAGTCAACAGAAATATCATTTTTTTCATGTCTATTCCAAAACCATATGTGAAATTCACTTCATATGGTTTTTCAATGGTCATTAAGAAATAAAGAACACAAAAAAAAGGCACACGAATATTAATAAATTGAACCAATGAGATTATGTCTACTATAAATAATAGGAGCTTTTGAACCTATCTCATCCTTCACTACTTTTTGTGGGAGAAAGAAAAATGTGTAAATGATTACTTCATTCTAGATGTTCATTATTTTTTAAGTAGATAGAAACGTATTCTAGATTGGTGTTCTAGGGAAGTACTTCTTGATCATCCCTACCAATGTCAAGTCCTTATTGTTATCCCATTTTTATGGAAACATATGTGGTCTAGATATTAGTTTATTTTTTCGCTAATATTTTTAGTAGTTTCTCACCATCTACCTTTGCTTCATTTTTGGTTTATATGGCATTAACTTCATCTTTTTTTCCTTTGCCTCCTTGTTGTTGGGTCCCAATGGCTAATATATGAATCGGGGTACACAGTTTTCACTGATTGTGCATGCTCTCACTATTGTACATGGGGTCCATGGGACTTAATTATCTTACTACAAAATTTGTAAACTGTTTGATCTCGCCCATATGATTATCGAGTTTTTTGATCGAAATGAAGGATCGATATTCATCCCATTCACTTATGTTTTTCCCTCTTTTTATTTATACTACTAATTAAAAAGAGGGAAAAATAAATCTCATATTCCAACGAATCAAACATAGAGATATAGATAACACACATAAAGCTAAAGGAATTTTGTAACTAATAGCTTAAGCATCAGCTCAAAGACCACCTGAAAAAGAATATTTATTGTTTCACCCATATCCTGCTATAAGAAATCCAAGGGGAGAAATACTTGAAATGAAAATCCAAAAAATCGCTTATACTAAGATCAATTAAAGCAATGTGGGGATCAAAGGGAACTACTAAATAGCCTAAAAATAGGTATGACCACTACCGTTGGTCCAATACTAAATAACCAAAAATCCCCCTAGATGGAATAATATCCTCTTTTAGCAATAGTTTGATTTCATCTATCAAAGATTGAATAGTTCCCAAAGGATTGACATATTCAAGTCCAATATGTTGTATTCCCGCAAATATTTTTCTTTCAAGCCTTACAATAACTAATAATCCTATCGTAATTCTAAATAGAAGGATAATTATGTCAATTAGAATCCATATAAGACCAATTTTTTCTTTCCAAAATCCCAATCAAGTAAATAAATTGATAGCTTGTTCTTTGAGATTTGTTATATTAACATCATTTTAATGATCAACCTCCCCCATAATGAAATCTATACTACCCAAAATCATCATGATATTGGCTAATTTCATCCTTTTAACTAGTTGAGGAGGAATTTGCAAATTAATAAAACCAAGTGGTTGGATTTTCCATCTCTAGGGAAAATATTCTCATCTCCTGTAAAAAATTCTTAATTCATTTTTGGGAGCTTCTGCTCACGTAATGTTCTTGTTTTGATAATTCAAAAGTAGGTGAAGGTTTTTTACTAATAAATTGAGATTCGAAATTGTTCCATTACGAATCTTTTCCTGTATTTAATTTTACCCTCTAAATTCTCATATGGACCTCTCGGAATTACTTCTAGGTCCTATCTAATTATTTTTATAGATTCTTTATGTTGATGAATGGTAGCTTAGGTCAGATATAAACGATGATTGCTATAAGCATCATCATCGTTTATATAAGATCAATTGCTCTTCATAATTAATATTTCTCAAATAAGTAAAATCGACTTTTATAATGCATGTATAAAATCGAATTTTATAAAACATGATCGAAATTTATTAATGTTCTGCAATCAGCACATTTAGCAAAAGAGAAGAAATCTGGAAATCGTGTTTACTTAGAATTCTCACATAGAATTTCAGTCTTCAATTTTAAACCTTAGATCTTATGATCCTATTTGATACAGATTTGTTTACATTTACACTTTCATTTCCCTGATTCAAAGCAAATAATGAGCTAACAAATCTCCTCCTTTTTCCATTGGATTTTCCAATCCAATTAATTGTAACATTCATAATGATCCACTTTATGAAGATCTTGTTGGATTCTAGAAGCTCGTAGCATGGTCCCTAATAAACTCCAATCTATTGCTTCTCTACTAATAATGCCTACTCCCTCAATTCGTTTCAAAAAGATAGGATTGCATATAATAAGTCTTTCATATTCTATCACTTTTGGAAAGAAAAATAACAAAAATCTAAGGATTAATCAATCCAACCATAGGGTAAATCTACAGGTACTCCTCCAATAAGAAAATAATTATGCATCATTTGCATGCTTGTGGCAACTTCAAATAAATCAAAGTATCATTTCCCTCTCTTTTAAAATATAAAAGAAAGGAATTTGCACACCAATATCATCCATGAAAGGTGCAAGCCATAACAAATGAGAAGCTATATGACTAACTCTATCATAATCACTCATATATAGCTAGCCCTTTTAGGTATTTGAATATTTTCTAATTATTCTAGCACATTAACTATTATCACCTCTGTGAACATAGTAGCTAAATAATCGCATCATGTTACATAGGAGAGATATTGCAATTGTTTGATTCTCAACATATTTTTCCATCCCTCTATGTCAATAACCTAATATAGGTTTATAGTCAATAACATCTTCACCATCTATCGTAATAATAAGTCGAAGAACACCATGCATTGATGGATGATGAGGACCCATACTTACCTTTGTGAGGTCCTTCTCCATAGCAACCATAATCATAACTCTTCCTTGGTTTTTAAAAAAAATCAATAAGAGAAAAATAAAGAATGACTCATTAGGATCCAGAATTTAATAAACCACAATTGGATTAATTGGATCTGAAAATTTTGTTCAAAATTAATGCAACCCACGAATATCTAGTTGACTAATTAATTTTTTGTAATGAAGTCTATCTTTCTTGAGCAAATAAATCAAAAGTTGTTTACGTTTACCCACAATTTTCCACAAACCTCTTTGGGACAAGTATCTCTTTCTTGCAAGTTCAAATGTTCAGTAAGTCTTTTAATTCAACTGGTTGAATAACATACTTGAAATTCAACAAATCCTCTCTATTCACTAGGAATCAAAGAGGGGTGAACGAACAAAATTTTATCATAAAAAATATTTCGAAGTTAAATATTATTTATTTAATTTAGAGTAAGAAAAAAGAATGAGATCCATTTCTTTTTTTTCATGGTCTATATATTCCTACATTTCGATCGAATTTCTCTTCGACATAGATAAACAAAATGCAACTTTCATAGAATAAAGCGACCAACAAGATTTAATGTCGGAGTTTATTCGAGATTATTAAAAATAATGATGCACTTTGATCCTTTTTCATTGGGAAAGAAAAAAACAAGGGATGGCAGAATGATTAATAAATTTCCCATCTTTAAAATAGGTCAAAGAGAAGGGGTCTAGTGGAACTAATTATAAAACCATGTCCCTTTTGCTTGACCATCCTTCCAAGTATTTCTACCTCCAAGAGATAAAATATTTTGATTGCTCCTCTCTAAGGTCTTAGAGGGTGTACTATATTTGTTGATGTTATGCATTGAGGGGATCTACGAGGGGATCTACAAAGGGCCAAAATTCAAGGAGGAGAAAATTCAAATCAAAAAAGTGGGGTGGATATTAGATCAAAGAGGACTCCCCTTCTTCCTTCTTCTCCTCTTCTTTCTTCCCCTTTGCCATATACTTCTCTTTTGTCATATCTATCATATACTTCTCTGCTATGTACTCCTTTGCTATGGAGGAAGGAAACCCTTTGGGTTTTCTTTTCAATGAATTTACAAGAAATATCTTCCAATCACCATCATTGTAAAGCTCAAGCTTAGAATAAATATACTCACTCTTAACATAAGAAAGAGCTTTTGTTGCAACTCGATATGCTTTTTTCTTCTAATTATGGTTACAATTTTTTGTTTTCGATTTAGAAGTATGTTTTTTTCGAACCACCATAATATGGTTTTAATTTATTTATTAGTTCAAGTGAAGGACATTTAAAGAACAAAAACTTTAATGCAACTCCTCCAATAATAATTATTTAAAATTGAAATAAATAATGTATTTGTGCCTCGTTCTTCTAAAACATATTTTATAAATGAACATTTCATATTTTATAATATAATATCGAACTCTTGCCATAATATGATCATTTCATATTTTATAATATATTATATCAAACTCAATATAATCATTTCATATTTCAATATACACCCAAACTCTTGCCACAATAAAAATTAATAATAATTTCAATTCTTACATACGTATGTACTCACGAATTTTGGGTGAATAAAAAGTCACCATGTCATTTTAATAGATTCAATTATTCTTATCTTAGGAATTCCAATTGATTTAATCTTCTATTAAGTTCTAACTACTATTCATCTACAATAGAAAATATCATAAAATAAAAATGTGTGCATACATGATTAATACTCAGTACCTAGAAAAAGAGTACCTTCTTGCTCATCTTACAAATATATATTTTATGATATATTAAAAAGGTTGTAAGGGCCAACCCCAAATCTACATAGCAGTGAACGAATCCCATGCCAAAAAAAATGGGCAAAACAAGGAAATTACAAAAAACCAGGCCTTATGCCTACACTACTAAAATCCCTTCATCGATTACTATCTTAAGTCCTCCATGTTGTCCACTGTCACCACACTCCCACTCCACACGGCTAGGAGAGCTAGCAATACCATCCCGAGTGTGTGAAAAATCTATTGCAGTTACTGATTATTAATCTCCTATCTATAAACATTATTTGACTGCCGAAAATTAATTCACAGCAAATACTGAAAAATAATACAACTGCAACTTCACAAATAAAACTCACAGGAATAGAGAAGAAAACATGCAAACTAATAAACACAATATTTTTGGACAAATTGTCCCTGGAAAAACCCTGGAGGGAAAACCAGTACTGCAGATGAGGAATTATATTAATCTTTAGCAAATCAAGAGATACAAAAGAAACTATTTGCCTCTCACTGACAAAGCTCCGGCAATATTCTTCACCGGAAATTCTTCTCTCAATTTCTCCTGCTGAAATTCCACTGCTGCTGCCTCCAACGCTATCACTGCGCCCTTGCTATCACTGCAAGACTATTTGCTATCACTGCAAATATTTCTCCAACTTGTGTCTATCAGTCTGTATTCTCCAAATGCACAATGAACCCCTTTTAAACTATTCTCATTGGAAAACCAATGGCCAAGATTTAATCTCAATCAATGGCTAAGATTAATTAGACTCTAACAAACCCTAACTAATTGGTTTCTAGAAGTCTCTAGAGGAATCAATTATTTAATTAAATAATTAAATATCTGGACCTAACTAACTTCTATCTAGAAGTCTCAAGAATTAAATGTTAATTCTTGGAATTGGAGAAACAACTGTCCGAGCTACAATATTAAATTAACAGAGTGCTTTGTGAGTGGTAGTCAATTCCTTCAACAAGGTAATGCAACCCATCATCTCGGTTGTATTTGTTGCCTCATCCTCGTCCCCGCTCTAGATGGGATACGAAACCCATGGCCATATTCCTCCCTCTAGGTGGAGGCCCAATCCAACAACCACCATCCCCAAGTAATTCTAGCAAGGGTAAGTTTTGGCCATATTCCTCCCTCTAGGTGGAGGCCCAATCCAACAACCACCATCCCCAGGTAATTCTCCATCCCCTCGTGCCAGCTTGCTTTGACTAGTCGACGCATTAACCATATGATAGAATCCTTATTCTCACAGGCTTGGAGCAGCCAAGCCATGAAGATGGAGGATAGATTAGAATTCACATGATAGCAATAGGAAAAAATGAGCACCTTTGTGCCCAAAATCCGCTTCACCATTTCCAGGATGACAATGTCTTTTGCTTTAAAAACTCTTTGAAGCCTCTTATCTAAAACTACTCTTCGGAAGGTCATTTGCCTCTCCTTCACTCCAAGACTTATTGTTGTCTCCATCTTCCAACGCCATTGTAGATGATGAAATTTTAAAAAAAACACAATCACAGCAATTTACCTAACATGTGTTGTTGCACTACATTGATATGTATTACCTTGCAAAATGCTTTACATTGATCCTCTTTTATAGAGGAGTACAGAAATTATAGGAAGGTTCTAGACAGTACAGAAGTTTTTAAGAAAAGACTCTAGAATATCCACCGACTACAATTTGCATTTAATATTCACCTGTTGCTTATCGGTTAGGTGTTAGAGAGCTCTAGAACATGCTTATCACTAGAACATTCATTGGTGTGGTTGAAATTATATTCCAACACTCCCCCTTAATTTCGACCATACATGTTTTTATCATTTCAAATTTTTCGTCTTTCAAGTCTACAAACTCACTAAATTATTTCCTTGCATAATCTAAAAGGATGGGTCCCGACCTAAAGCCTTGTTAGGTACCCATTTACAATCACTTTTTCGATGATGGTCATCAAACATTCAAATCCTATTTTTGAAAAATTCTATTTTTGAAATTCCTTGCATGCTTACTGATCTTTTGATCTGCAATCCAATTTCTTCCTTTTTGGAAGTAAGCTACTGCACTTTGCTACACAAGTTTTAGTTTAATCATATTCTCGATCATAATCTTTAATATTGGTGGCTTCATGCACCTTCACCTTCAACTAATCTTCAAATCACTTGGTTTCTATCATCTTTGACATATGAATACTTGCACTTGAACAATCTTTTGAACATATCAGTTAACTTTTTCTAATTCGTTCCAAAACTCCAACCACAATTCATTTTGATGCAATCTTTCATATATTCATTATTCCAGTTTGTATTCCAACAGATTTTTTCAAAATGGTTTTTCAAACCACAAATTGTACATGGATATAAATCCCAACATTTATCTTTTGTATGACCCCTTCTATGGCAATGTGTACACTCAACACTCTTCATTTCTTGAACAAATTTACTTGTAGCATCATTCCCCTCACCTGTGATATACCCGAGACCTTCATACTTTGGCCTCATTGTTGGCTCAATTGGATTTCCCATTCCTTGTTCGTGTTTTCCTAATCCTTTGTCTTTATAAGTCATTTTTTTCATGATTTTCACTAGCGACATTTATAGAATCAAATGCATTATCATCACAACTTACAAGATTCTCAATCTCATTAACATGTTTATCTCCATCACAAACAATTTCAGCAAAAACACACTTATCAAATGATGAACTCAAATCTTCTGTACCACAAGAAACATTTCATACCACCAATTTTTTTGACTTCAAACTTTCATTTTCTTTATTTAATTTTGACATTTCCTTCTTGTATAAACCATGCTCTTCTTCTCATTTTGTGATTTCCTTCATTTGCAAATTATTTGCTTCTTCCAATCTCTCTAGTTTGTGTTCTAGGTCATTAACCAATTTTACTCTTTGTTCTAATTCTTCATTCCTTTTCTTAATTTCATCAAACAGCTTTAGCTTTTCTTCTAGCTCTTTATTCTTCTTCTCAACTTGCCACGAATCTTTTAAAATTTTATCAAACAGCATTAGTTTTTCTTCTAACACTTTATTCTCTCTTTTAACTTTATCTAATTTAGTATCAAGATCATAGATTTTTATTACTTGTCCACTGTTTTCAATTGAAATCTTATGTAAATCTTTTAACAATTCAGAATTCTTTTCTTAATATCTAACAATTCCTCCTCCAAAACATCTCTCTTTCTTTACCCTTTTACCAACTTTACCCATTGAAATAAAAGATTTAAACTCACCTAATACACCTTCATCGATTTCTTTGTTCAACAACTTTGTCTGCCTACTCTCCTTTTTTTTTATTTTTGCTCTTTTGCAATGACAACGACCTTTCTTCATAGCCTGCAATCTCCTTCCTTGAATGACAGTTTAAAAAACACAAAATAACAATTACTTTTACCTCTGAGAATTTCCCTTTGCTGCAATATCTTTTTCAATGGCTGGGCAACATCTAATCCAAGCACATTAGCAGCTCAAAAAAACATTTCAAACACAACATCGACTCCTTTGGGAGTTTATTACAAGTGGTGCCACTACCTTGTAAGAAATTTTTTCACCTTCTATCTTTTCAAATCTAATGAATCGCCATTTTTTTAAAAGCGATACAATCATAATTTACCTTCTTCAAACAGCTTCATGCAAACATTATTTGACTAAGTCGATGACTTCTTATTTCTGCAACCTCCATATGCTGGCTCTCATAAACTTGGCACCAATTGTAGCAACAATCTCCAACTTACTTTAAATTTGTGATGACAACGATTCCTCCTTTGTCGCCTCTGTATTTGTTGTGAATAACTGTCTTCCTAAACTTCTCAACAAATAGTGATCTGAACAACAATAATCTCCTTATTGGCTCATTTTGCAATCTGCTTAGTATTGATCTCCTCTGCGATCCGTGATTCTCCTTACTCCTTTGACGAACTGATAAAACACTGTAACAATATAATCTGCAACCTTCTATTGTACTTCACAATGGCGACCTCTTCTCCATGGATCTTTATTTTGGTCTGACTTTTGTTGCTAACACTTTTTTGGTTGTGGCATCCTCAATCTCTCTTTGAGAGTGACTTTATTCACAGACATTACAAACCTCACAGCCCTTACGACTCTCTTAGCCTATAGATGACAAGGTTTAAATCTTACAGCCTACAGCTGACAACATACAGCAAGGAGCTAGTTCTATAGCATTAGATCACAGCTTACATAGTTGACACAGGCCACCCACAGCCCAAGATTTGAAGGGCTCTGATACCATGATAAAAATCAGAAAAAAAACACAATCACGACATTTTGCCTAACATGTGTTGTTGCACTACATTGATTTGTATTACCTTGCAAAAAGCTTTACATCGATCCTCTTTTATAGAGGAGTACAAAAATTCCAGGAAGGTTCCAGACAGTATAGAAGTTTTTAAGAGAAGACTCTAGAATATCCACCAACTACAGTTTGCATTTAATATTTTCACCTGTTGGTTATCGATTAGGTGCTAGAGAGCTCTAGAACATGCTTATCACTAGAACATTCATTGGTGTGGTTGAAATTATATTCCAACAGAAGATTGTAAACCAAAGGGGTTGTTGATTTAAACAACCTTGGTCGTCATTCTCCACCAATCGTAAATACCTCGCTGACACCACATTTACCGCTCGCGATCGACGGAGTCTCCAAAACGTCCTCCTGGTCATCGTCCATACAAATTAACTTCTTGTCATTAACTCCTCACCAGCCCATGCTCATTATTACAATCAATCACCATTTTGGATAGTTTATCTGCTTCAATATTGCCTTTCTGATATATATGTGCCACCCTAAAGTCTTCAAATTTCTTTAGTTCTTTCAAAATTCCATTCAACCATTTGTTTAGTTTCCAATTCGGAGTTGTACCTCTGTGAATTGCATTTATCATCATCAATGAATCTCCCTTGAGAGATATCTTCGCAAAACCCAAACGATTGCATAGGTTAGTCCCATGCCACATTGCTTGCATTTATGCCTCATTGTTGGTGTTGATTCCCAATCATATGGCCTTCTCAGCCACAATTTTTCTTTCATGATCCTTGATAATACATCGTGCTCCTGTTAGGCCAAGGTTACCCCTCGCTACACCATCAAAATTCACTTTCACCCAACCCTCATTCAATGGATTTCATTTTACATCTCTATGGATTTTCAATCTAATCAACTTGACAAACCCCATAAATAAAGGCATTTTACACATATTTGATTAGTATTAGTATTGATCGATTTAAATCTAGCATTTGCGAAAAAAAAAGATGAGAAAAGGTAACAATAAATATGAAATTGATAGGACTCCATCCCATACTCTAATCATTCTTTATTCATAATATGTTGATTTTATTTTTTTCTCTTCAAGATCTAGCAGATTGGAAACTAAGAATGTGGAAAATATTTAGAATAATGATTAAATTTTCCTATGGAATTTCCATACACATATTCTTGGATTGTGCCTTTCCTTCTGCTAAACTTCTTTACCAAGTGGACTAGGATCCTTATTTTTTCCAAGAGCAATTAAGAGTGTTCACCATACATGAGCTCTTATTAGCATTTTTTTGTTAAGCATAGTTATGTTTCTTTGTTTCAATTTGTTCTTGCAACAAATTACCAAGTCTCTCATTTATCGATATTTCTAATCTTAGGTTATCAATAATAAGTTTTCATTAAAGTTGAACTATTTGATTGACCCACTTACTTCTATTATGTTAGTTTTAGTTACAACAATTGGAACCATGGTTATGATCTACAATAATAATTATGTCTCATGAGAACAATTATGAGAATCCCATCTATCGATATTTCTAATCCTAAATTATCTATAATAAATTTTCATTAAAGTTGAACTATTTGATTGACCCACTTACTTCCATTATGTTAGTTCTAGTTACAACAATCGGAACCATGGTTATGATCTAAAATGATAATTATGTCTCATGATAAAACATACTTAATTTTTTAGATGCTTCTATGTTGAGGCTAATTTTTAGCCCGAATTTATTACAAATAGCTATTTTTGGGAATTAGTAAGAATGCATTCCTATTTATTGATAGGTTTTTTATTTACGCGACCTAGTGCAATTAATGCTTGTCAAAAAGCATTTATAACTAATCATGTAGGGGATTTTGGACTCTTATTGGAAATCTAGGTTCTTATTGGGTACAGACAATTTCGAATTTCAATGTCTCGAAAACTAAACGAATTGATTGCCTTTGATGGAATTGATTTGTTTTTTGTTACTTCGTGTGCTCTTCTCTTATTTATAGGTCCAATAGCCAAATCAGCACAATTTATGCTATAGAAGAGCCTACTCCTATTTGAGTTCTTATATATGCTGCTACTATCTCGATTGTTTCCTCTTTTTAAAGCTCTACCTTTAATAATGTATCCTATCTATTGAATAGGTGGAATAAAGCTCTATTGGGAGCTACTATGGCTCTCGCTCGAAAAGATCTTATGAGGCTGGGCTTATTCTACTGTCTCAATTCAATTCGGTTACATGATATTACCTCTAGGGAGAGATTCCGATAAATAGACACAAAAATTCACACATCTAAACCCTATATTGATATGTTCCCGTTTCCAAGTGGTTTTAATTTTTTTTTTAATCATTCATTTAATAAATTTGGATTTTGATAGCCACATAACATAAATAGTCGAGTGAAAGAATATGAAGATTTGCTCAAATAATGAAAAAAAACATCCTTTAAAAAACTCAAGAATATCCACAACTACAACTCAGGCATTTTGTGGAAACTATACTGACCATATTTTATTAATGACGGAGAAAACAAATGGTTCGATAAACTGAATGACGAAAAAATTCTCAATTTGAATTTCAAAGGATTACAAAAAATTATTCCCAGAATGAAAGATTTTAGTTTACCAAAAACTACTAAACCAATGTTAAAAAACAGCTAGCAACATTATCCTACTATTCATCATTAGGTGTCCAGCAGAACTTTCTTCAAAGCCATTCGTAAAGATCATGCTTTAGAATTACCTGCAGGAAATACAGAATCAGTACTCATGCCATGTTTACAAAAGCAAGAAAGAGAAAAAATGCCATGCCATAAGATACTTCTGAAACTAGAAAGTTCTTAAATCTGTTTCTATAGATACGTCTGAAAACTAGAAGGTTCTTCTAAATTTGTTTTTATTGGAAACCCATCAAGTTTAGAAGAGAGAAATTAAAAATAAAAGTTTAGAAGAGTGTAAACCTGTCCAGTTAACTTGGGATGGATTTATAATCCATCCAATCCTCTCCTAGAGAAAAATAGTCAGCAGACATACCCCAAGCTGGTCATAGAGAGCTTAAATCTAAAACAAGGTAATATACCTAAGATAGACATTGCATTTCTCTTCACGTGTTAAAGCAGACTTCATAGTTGCTGGAACTAAAGATGAGGAATGCAGCTGCAAGTATCGTGAAAAGCAGGGCCAGTCACTCCAATGGTCAAGTCTATACAAGCATACACACTCTATAATACAGCAATTAATCTGACAACAATCCAAGATGTTTACAGTCCAATGAAATAGCTGGACCAATTTTCTTCAAAAGATACAGATAACTGTAACAATTTTCTTCAGAAGTTGAAGGAACCTCCCAAATACAACAACAGTTTAAGGCTCAACCAGCCATGTGAGCAATTCAATACAGAAGCTGGGCTGATTTTCATAAGGTACCTAGGCCAATTTGCTTCATAAGGTACCTGCAGAATATGACACAATGATGGAGTGTTAGGCTCGCTTTGTCAGTGTCCAAACAGAAGCTTCCTTCCAGAAAATAATTCAAAGCACAATTCATGTGAAGCATTCAATCGTCTTGCAGAGACAAATAACTCATCAGAAGAAAAAGCATAGAGAACCAGACATTCATTCTGTATGGATATTTCAACAGAATTTTTATCAATGATCAACGAACATGAATCTGAATGAATATGAGTTAGCAGAGCCACACCTACCTCATTCCATGATGCAACAGGAAACTACAAGGAACTTCAAATTTCATCCACACAATATAAGGTACAAAAAAAATCACAATTTGAAATCATTCAAGAGAGAATTTGTGCATAAATTCTTCTTTATCGAATTTTGTGCATGAGTTTTTCTGAAGGTACAAAACAAAAAAAAACACAATTTGAAATCATTCAAGAGAGAATTTGTGCATAAATTCTTCTTTATTGAACTTTGTACGAGTTTTTGTGAAGGTGAAGATTGTGGTGACCAAAAACTAATCATGATGTGAAATCATTCAAGAGAGTATTTGTGCATAAATTAATGGGAAGGTAGCCATGATCAGAAGTAGCAAATGGCTGATGGCTGCTGGGTGGAAGTCCGTCCACCCATCAAAAAGGTCAAATCAAGTGCTACAGCAATACAGGGCATGCACTTATATCACTTTTAGTGTTATCCATTCAAATTTGCCCTTCAAATGCTAAAGATTCAAGAATACCATGGTTAAAGAAGGAAACAACATACACTAGATATATATACATATATAATACTCTTAGAATATTTAGCCGATAGGCTATTTTACGTGGGGAACCCCACCGGCATTTCCAGCAGTCTGACGCCGGCCGGAACCCCACGAATTTTACAGCAGCGAAAATATAAATAAAAATGGAAAAATAGGCCCCCCTTGGAATCCGCGTACAAGCTTAAAAAGTAAAGTTCGGTGAAGTTCAAATACGTTACGTGGCCTCCTTTTTATTGGGCAAAACAAAAATGTTTGGTCGCCTCATTAAAATATTAATATTTGCACATGCGCCTGTTTTCATCCAATTCCACCTCATGTCAAATTTACCAACGAATAAAGTGGCTTTAACAAAAGTAAATACATTGGAAACTTTACAAGTTTTACCATACTTCGATGTAACTTCCGCTTATAAAAAAATCCTCCTAAATCCGAAAATATCTGCTCGGTTATTTTTTAATACCACATTTTTGTCACGTGACAATTTATTGGGACTTCGAAAGGCTAGCAGCCGTGGAATTAAAGTAAGTCATTAATTATAATAAAATTGTCCACTACATATAAACCTACTTTTCCTCCATAAGAGCACATTTAAGTCATGCAATCTAAGCAAGTTGCAGGAAAAAAATAAATTATAATAAATCAAATCAAATCAAATAATTTATATAATAAATCAAATAAATAGTAATTTATAAAATAAATAAATAAATGGTAATTTATATAATAATTTATGTAATAATATATATATAATAAATAAATAAAATAAAATAAAAATTTAAATAAAATAATATAATAAATTTTTAATAAAAATAAAAATTTGTATTTTATAAAATAATTTATATAATAATAATTTATGTAATAAGTAAAAAATAATAATTTATATAATAAACAAAATAAAATAAAATAATTTATATAATAAATAAAATAAAAAAGATTCTTTAAATAAAATAATATAATAAATTTTTAATAAAAATAAAATTTGTATTCAAACAATAAAAAAATAGAAAAATGAAAAACTAAAGTTGTATAGGAAGTGTTGTTTTGGAATGAATTGGAGAGGAGGGTAAAGAAGGAGAGAGAGAGAGGGGGGGCCGTGGCGAGGCGGAGGGGGAGTGGGGGGAAGTAGAGAGGGAAGGATAGAGAAAGAGAGAGAGAGGAGGGTAAAGAGACAAAGGGAGGTAGAGAGGGATAAGTGAGATAGAGATAGGGAGGGAAAGAGAGGTGGGATAGAAAGTAGAGAAGGAAAGAGAGAGCCAAAGAGGGTGAGAGGGAGAGGTAGAGAGGGATAGGGGAGATATAAAGAATTAGAGGGGGAAGGAGAGAGAGGTGGAGAGGATTAAGTGAGAGAGGGAGAGAAGTAGAGACGGAAGGAGAGAGAGAGAAATGGGTGAGATGGAGGGAGGGACAGGTAGAGATGGATATGTGATATAGAGAGAAATAGAGAGGGAAGGAGAGAGCAAGAGGGAGAGAGAAGAGGGGGAGGGAGGGAGAGGTAGAGAGAGGAGGGTAAATAAGTAGAAAGGGAAGGATAGAGAGAGAGAGAGAGAGGAGGGTAAAGGGACGAAGGGAGGTGGAGAGGGATAAGTGAGATAGAGATAGGGAGGGAGAGAGTGGTGGGATAGAAAGAAGTGGAGAAGGAAAGAGAGAGATAGAGAGAGAGAGAGAGGAGGGAGGGAGGGAGAGGTAGAGAGGTATAGGGGAGTTATAGAGAATTAGAGGGGGAAGGAGAGAGAGGTAGAGAGGAATAAGTGAGAGAGAGACAAGTAGAGAGGTAAGGAGAGAGAGAGAGAGAGAGAGAAATAGGTAGGATGGAGGGAGGGATAGGTAGAGAGGGATATTTGATATAGAGAGAAATAGAGAGGGAAGGAAAGAGAAAGAGGGAGAGAGAAGGGGGGAGGAAGGGAATGAGAGGTAGAGAGGGACAAGTGAGATAGATCACTTCTTTCTTCACATTGTCCACTCCTTTTCACAGCCGTAAATAATGTGGGCTCAGCCTATTGGTGTAAGTATTGCACCTTATTGGGGTGGAAGTGCTAGTTTTTAGTCAGCCAGAACTTTCACCATACATGTGAAAGTCTTTCATAAAAAACATTTATTTTAGGGTAAAAATGCATAAATATGAGAACCATAAAATTTAGCCCATGTATCTATATACAAGTGTAATGTCCTCTATTTTGGATATTCCTAGATTTTGCCCTTAAACCACAATTTCAATCAAAATAAGAAATGTAATACATTTAAGATTATAAATTTACCATTTGAAATGCCCTTTATAAGATATAAATCCTTGTTTAGGTCCTGCAACAATGTTAGTTTCCAACATAATCCATGAGGACAACTATTATCCATAAGAGATAGAAATCAATGGTATTAATAATCATCCTAACAAACCAGTCTCAAGGATAGTTATCCTTGTACTGCGAGAGCATGGAAAGTGGGCAGCCCTTCCATCCTTCAGTCCACCTTGGAGGTTGGCCATCCTCCTTGATCAAGCCCAGGAGCACTAATAAGCCTCCCAGCCCATGAGGCCTAACCCCCTATGGGTGGCATGCTTGATAAGAGCATGAAGACTACCTCCCTTCCACCAAGCCTAGGAGCAAACATATGCCTCCCGGCCCACGAGGCTTAACCCCCTATGGGTGGTGTACTTGATGGCGGATGTCGGGCCTTCAACTCTTGTCTACACGAAAGGTTGATCGGCCTTCCTGTTTTGCAATCATTTCTACTTAATTCAAAATAGACTATTATATGAATCTATTATCCATATTCATAATAAAGAAAAAATCATGATTACTTAAACGGATCAATAATTGCTCCAAGCACCATTTTTGCATGATCATATATATATATAATTAAATTTAAAACTTACAATATTCTTCTTGCTAGAAATAATATTTTTTCCAATTAGGATTCCTAATATTTCCCGTTCTTATTTCTTTTTGTCCAATTTGCTTCCTTTATCCCATCAATCCCCATTCATGTCTTTCACAAATTGATACTACCTCTATATATATCCCTCATGGTGATGTGAACAGTCACACCCTTTATAATTATTACATCCTTTTCCAAAGGATGCACCCCTCCATAAACCAACCGCTGGCCTTGTGTTGACTTCCTTAACCACTGCTTAATATTTAATACAATGATCGCTGATTTAAAGAAATTAATAAAATTCTTTTATGTTAGCACCACCTTATGGAATCGCTATATTCCATATTCCATAATTTAATTTTTCCTTGGTCAACAATTTGCTACAATCTCCCTGGTCATTAATTTCTATGCACATGCATTTGTATCTACATGAATTCATGTGACATGTAAGACACACTTGCGCATGTAGCCACAATCACACCAACATGCATGTATACTCGTGTGAACATGTACACTACTATGCATCAGCCATGCATACGTTTTTATTTAGATAGTCATAGGACTATCAAAAGCTCCCATTGAATCGTGCAACCAAGCTATACATGACATCATGATAAACAACATCCTACCCAAGCACTCTAATCATTCATCCTCTCATCCCAAAGCAATATACCAATGCACAAATGACCACAAATAAGGTCACCTAATTGAATCTGCATCAACACAGAAAAGACCTATGAATACAGACAGATCACTTACAGATCCAAATTGCCAAACAAATCCACAATCAAATAACCATTGTCAAGGAACCAACTAGGAGATAAGAACAACCTCTAACACTGAAACATACCACCACCTATAATCATGAATAAATAATACCACAAAAATTGTCAACCACATACATGATCATGTCGTACCAATGCTCGAATGTACATGAACATCCATGACACCATAATCATCACCACCATTGTACCTGTACTCCACTCTCACTGAACTGAGACTCCAGGTCTCACAAGCGTATCAACCATGTTCTCAAACTAGAAGACAACCTATTCACCTACTTCTATCAAATTCAAACTCTTGAACACCTGTAGTCTGTAGACCTATATTAGAAAGCACCAAAACTGATAATCTGTTGTACTGTCATATTGGTCTTATACAAAACATGCACTCTCACAAGTTTTCACCCACCAATTCATCTGAATGCTCACACAATCACACCATGAATCTTAGGCTCCTACAAGTGCTCAAACAAATACAATCCTCTTTCTATTCATCCAAGTGAAAACCCAGTTGATCCAGTGTGTAGTACACTACAAATGCTCTCCATCACCTATTAAAAATCCGAAATCTGATTCCATATACAAAAGTTATGACATGTTAACCATTATGGAGCAATGTTGGCTTCATAGCACTAAATTCTGGCAAAAACAATAAAATCTGAAAACCAAAAACTAAATTTGAGGCTTAGTTTTTCCCTCCTGAGGACTTTCCCAAAGTATATCTTGTGTAATCATGTGGTATGTCTTTGATCTTTCCATTACACTTATTTTGTAAACTTGTATGCATGTTTTTTCTCTCATAGGGTTATGTAAGAAATGGTTTCATCAACCTGGTCATTTCCTAACAATGCAGAAATAGGTTAGTGAAATTGAAAATGCTCTCATGCTTACCACTGGCAATGTCATTGTATGCTAGACATATAAATTGAATCACAGTGCATATTTTCCACATTTCAATTACAATCATAAAATGCCATTGCCATCCATTACACATCTCATTCTCACAGGCATCATGTAGAAACAGCTAGCTGATGAAGCCACTGCCCACTCTACTTGCTGCACACAACCCCTCTGAAGATTACATATCTTCAATTACTGCAGACCTGTATTCTCAAGAAAATACTTTTACATGTGAAAAATGTCCACTCTTTCATCCCTCACAAGTGATTTGCCTTTGTTACAGACAAGTTTTCATAATAGGCATATTCACTTGCATTTCAAGTGCAAAAGTTTGGTGGAAGCCCGTAAAGTGTTTTATCACATGAAAGCATAAGAGATCTGGTGGAATATGGAAGCATACACAAGGCAAGTGAGCTGTTTGACAAAATCCCTCAAAGAAATGTGGTCTCATGGAATGCCATGATTCTTGGGTGTAGACACCTTGATTTTGCCACCTTAACTTTGTCATAATCATCCCATTTTTAATCACCCTAGTCTCATGTTGTCAACTAACTCCATTCCAACCAATCAATTCTATCATCATATGTCAATAATTGTTGTCCTCATCATCTTGTCATGCTGCCGATTTATCAACTTCATGATAATTCACCTTATTGATTAATTAACTAGCACTTGCACCTAAAGGAGGTTTCAAGGATTACGCCGATAGAAAATTATATGCATGTTAATATGTTATGAGAGTATGTGTTTGTGCATGGATGCGCTGCAAATGTTTTAAATGTCAGCTAACAAAAAACAATGCAAATGGATATGAATGTTCCCATCCAGTTGTCAAATCAATATTTTATCTGGCTTTTATGTGATAAGTGAGATTTTGGAGGTTTTTACCATTAAACAGCGCTGGTTTACCATTAAATGGCAGCTAAAACTTGTTTTTTGATGACTCAATAGTGGTTTGCAGGCATGAGACTTGTTTCAAACTCAAATCTCACACTATATGTAGCCAGTCGGCTAACTATATTATGTTTATTAATTAATCTTATTTACCCTTATATCACCCCATATCTAATTAATTAATTAGCTCCTAACTAGTCCATGCACATATAACCAATTAGAAGAAATAAATAATTATAATTATCCTCACCCACATTTCACCTATCAATCAAAGTCAATTAACAAATAAGTAAATCTCACATTTCACTCATGTCAATTAAGTCAATTCCATCCTTCACTCATCAACCAAACTAGTTAACTAATTAGCTGATCAAGTTAACTCTCAATCAAATTAGTTGACCGATCAATCAAGCCAGTTGACTGATCAGTCAATTGAGTTGAATAGTTAATCATAGTTAACTATAAATCAAATCTTTATCCTCCAAATCAATTAAATCAATCTTGGCCACTCATATTTTCACCTCTAAATGTATGAATCCATCATTCTTTCCAAAAATTTGGGGAGCATTCTGAAAAAGTCTGATCCATTTATGAATATTTGAATCAAATCATTGTCATATTATCAAAGAGCTTGCACAGCACTTAAACATCCACAAATCCATCAAAAAACATTAATCAACTAACCTTGCAGACCAATTAACTAGCTTGATTGATTAATCAACTTAACTTGATTCTGATATTGCTATCATGGTTAAGTGCACTTGAGTTGGAGTAATACTGGGATGGGTGACCTCCTGGGAAGGCCCAATGCTTCACCTCTGTGAGCATCACCTAGATGCAATGAGTGCTAAGCAGACCATTCATTATCATGAGAGATGGGTTCTTGTGAACCACTACTCATGAAACATGGGTCAATGAGTTTGACTTGAAAAACTGCATAATTGAATTCTGATAGCAATATCATAATTTGAAACGCTGTGGAAAATACCTCCTACTTATCAACTAACTTGATTGTTCAATCAGCTCATTTGATTGATTTTAGAGTTAACTTGATCAATCAATTAGCTAACAATTTTGTTTGATGAGTGGAAAGCGGAACTAATTGACATGAGTTAAACATGAAATTGACTCATTCGTAAACCGACTTTGATTGATAAATGAAATGTGGGTGAAGATAATTATAATTATTTATTTATTTTAATTGGATATATGCGCATGGATTAATTACAGATAATTAATTAATTAATAATGATTAATTAATTAGACATAGAGTAATATTAGAGGGAATAATATAATGTAATCAATCAATTGACAAAGTGAATTAACATTAAGCTAATAAATCAATGGCATGACGAGACGATGAGAATAACTTGACAATAGAATTGGTCAATTGACAAATGATGATAGACTTGATCGATTGGAATGACTGTTATGCAATAGCATGAGACTAGGGTGATTGAATGGGATGGTTACAACAAAGCTAAGGTGACAAACTTTAAGTATCTACACTAGATATGCACAAAAAGAATTTAGTGAAAAGGCTTTAGAAACTTTCAAGCAAATAAAATTTGCAGGTGTAAAGCCAAATTCCACACCCTTTACCAGCATCCTCCCTGCCTGTCCCAAAATGCAAGCTTTGAAACAAGAGATGAGTATCCATCGAAGCATAGACAATGCACGGCAGTATCCCTGAACAAAATGTGGTCTCATGGATTGCAATATTCCAAGATATGCACAAAATAGATTTATTGAAAAGGCTTTAGAAACTTTCAAGCAAATGCAATTGGCAGGTGTAAAGCCAGATTCCACAAACTTTGCCAGCATCCTCCCTGCCTGTAATAAAATGGTAGCTTTGGAACAGGGTATGTACATCCATCAAAGCATAACAGAAGGTGGATTTCTGTAAGATATTATGGTTGGAAAAGCTCTGATAGATATGTATGCAAAATGTGGAAGCACAGGCATGGCACATGAACTGTTTGACAGAATGCCTCAAAGAGATGTCATCTCATCGAATGTAATGATTGCAAGCTTTGCAGAAAATTGATTTGTTGAAAAGGCTTTAGAAACTTTCAACCAAATGCAATTAGCAGGTATAAAGCCAAATTCTTTGCCAGAGTCCTCCTGAGAAAATGGGAGCTTTGGGACGGCCTATGGACATGCACCAAAGCATAATGGTAGGGGGTTTTTTGTCAGATGTTATAGTTGGAAATGCTCTGGTTGACATATATGCAAGATGTGGAAGCATAGACAAAATACCTGAATTGTTTGACAAAATGCCTCGAAGAGATGTCTATCTCATGGAATGAAATGAAATGATTGCAGAATATGCACAAAATGGATTTTACAAAGAAGCTCTCAAAATCTTTGAATTAATGAAGCTCTCTGGAACACCTCCTAACATTGTAAGCTTTGCTTGTGTTCTAGGTGCATGCAGTCATGCAGGTTTAGTGGATGAGGGCTGCACATACTTCACACATCAGTAACCCTTATTGTATTACATATATAGTTGATCATTAGGTGTGCATGGTTGACCTTCGTGCCCATGCTGGTTATCTTGGGGACACCCAAAACCTTATTACTAAGATGCCAGTTAAACCTGTGGTGCCTATGGATCATATATGAATATCGGCTGAGTATTTCCAACAACACTGCTTTTTTAGTCGGATCCTAAAAATGCTGCAACTTATGTTCTTCTCTAAAACATCTGTGCAGAAGCGGGCAGGTGTGGTGAGGTTCAAAAAGTAAGGAGATTGATGAAAGATAGAGGAATTAAAAAGATACCTGGATGTAGTTGGATTGAAGGCCATAAAATGGTACATGCTTTTTGTGTAGGAGACAGATCACATCCACAAACACGGGAGATCTATGCAAAGTTGGAGAAATTGGCTTGGCAAAATGAAGGCAGCAGGGTATTTCCAGATTCAAGACTTTTACTTAATGCTGTGGAAGAGAAGCAAAAAGAATCATCTAGCTGCCACCATAGTGAAAAGTTAGCAATTGCATTTGGTTTGTTAAACATGGCCCCTAGTACAACTATTAGAGTTATTAAGAACCTTCAAGTATGTTCTGATTGCCACACTGCATCTAAATTTATTTCCAAGATTGTTGCAAGAGAAATTGTTCTGAGAGATGCAAACCGTTTCCATCATTTTAAAAAATATTCTTGTGGAGAATATTGGTGATGCTAAATGAAACAATCTGAAAAATAGGCTTGCACCATAATAATGTGCACTGTATCAGATATCCAGTAATAACGAAGGGACATCCATCAAAACATAACAGCAGGGAATTTTTTGTCATATGTTGTAGTTACAAGTGCCCTGCTAGACATACATGAAAATGTGGAAGCCTAGACAAGGCAAGTGAACTGCTTCAAAAAATGCCTCAAAGAAATGTGATCTCATGAAATGTCGTGATTGCAGGATATATTCAAAATGGGTTTTTCTGAAGAATCCTTAGAAACTTTTAAGCAAATTCAACCAGTGGGTGCAAAGCCCAACTACTCAACCTTCGGAAGCATCTTCCCTGCCTTTGTGTGAATTGGGGCTTTGTATGAGGGTATGAACATCCATCAAAAGCATATTTGGAAGTGGATTTTTATGAGATATTGTAGTTGCAAGTTCCACTTCGGATCACCACAGCGTTCACAAAACTTCTGCACAAAATTCAATAATGAAAAATTTATGCACAAATTCTCTCCTGAATGATTTCAAATTGTGATCAATTTATTTGTAGCTTATAATGTGTAGATGAGATTTGACATTCCTTGTAGTTTTCTATGCCATTCGCTAAAGCAGTATAAAATCTCCAAACCTATTAGGTGCAGCGATTCTTAAATATACCTGTACACATACATATATATCATATGTGTATATGCATGTGTATTTATGCATTGCCATATATATAATTGTAAGGGAATGCAATCTCTTTTACATAAATCTAGGATAATTAAGTAAATGCAAACAACAAGCATATAATTAAACTACATTAAATCAGGATGGCTGGTGTCAATATCGGTTCATGAACAAAACCTAGTGCAAAAGTGTGCCACTTATCAATTTGTAATTATCATTTTTTTTATAGATATATTTATAGACTAGCAATCGCACCTTAGTGTGCAATGGGTACGCCGAAGAAGTGTGGAAGGTCAATTAGGATAAATTTTGGTCTATTTTTCGCATACATTTATGCAGTACATGAGGACAATTGATAGGCCATTTAGCAAATGATGTTGTTTGTGCAACAAAGGTCTCAAATGGAGAAATGATAGCTTCAAATCAACTACGTAGGGTAAAGGATGTCGTAATGTTAAAACCAAAATGAGCTCATTATTATGATCTTGGCTGTAATTTTCATTTTTACGCCGAAGGCGTTTCCTCTATGAACAAGGCGACCTGTAAAAGCATATCGACGACTATCTTGTAATAAACTACTCTAAAACCCTTGTTGAAACCTTATTTTCAGGCTGTAGCTCGCCAAATTGGAGAAGTGAAAGGTCAATACCAGCGAGGAAGAGTTTGGAGGAGCAGAAACCAATAGTGGCGGGGAAAGCAGCAAAAAACAATAAAAAACAGCCAAAAAAATGATGAACGGCTGAGATTCATTTAATCGTCTTACATTGATATGGCCACAAGATAGCCGTCAATACACCTTTACAGGTCACCTCATTCATAGAGGGAACCTTATTTTTTATTATATAAAATATACATTATATATTAATTATGCTAATATATACTTAACTATGTAGGGTAAAGGATGCCGTAATGTTAAAACCAAAATGTGCTCATTATTAGGATCTTGGCCGTAATTTTCATTTTTACGCCGAAGGCGTTCCCTTTATGAAGGAGGCAACCTGTAAAAATGTATGGACGGCTATCTTGTAATAAACATACTCTAAAAACCTCGTCGAAACCTTATTTTCAGGCTGTAGCTCGCCAAATTGGTCAATACCAGTGAGGAAGAGTTTGGAGGAGCAGAAACCAATAGCGGCGGGGAAAGCAGCAAAAAACGATGAAAACAGCCAAAAAATGATGAACGGCTGAGATTCATTTAATCGTCTTGCATTGATACGGCTGCAAGATAGCCATCAATATGCCTTTACAGGTCACCTCATTCATAGGGGGAGAATGCCTTCGGCGTAATCACCTCGTTCATAGAGGGAACGCCTGTGGCGTAACTAGTATTTCCCCCCATTTGCATGACTGAGTTAAATTTTTGCGGATAAACTGATATTTTTTTTATTTCAACTGTCACCTAATAATTATCCCATTTCCAAGACTGACACTTGAAAAGGTTACAAAAATTTTGGTTAATAATTTTAGCAAGGCCAGAAACATAGCTGATCTATTTCTAAAGGAAGACATTGGATATATGTGTGTTTGTTTCTCTGCGTGGGCAGGAGACTGTTATTTTATCATTTGCACAGTCAACTTATATTTCTCCCATTTGCAATGGCTGACAGTTAAATTTTGGGGGAGAGACTGATGATCTATTATTTGAACTGTCACCTAAAATTTTTCCCACTTGCAAGAATGAAGTTAAATTTTGCGGGAGACTCTGATAATTTATTATTTGAACTGTCACCTAAAGTTTTTCGCACTTGCAAGACTGATAGTTGTATAGTTTACGCAATTTTTGATACAATTTTCACCTACACATCCTACAGCCAGCTTGGGGATGGAAACTATTTCATTTGAAATAACTAAATACTATGGATAGCAAATATCATTCATCCAAATAAAATTAAATATATATTGTTATTTTACGTTCTAAGGTGGGGAAAAAAAATGAAAACAGGATTTATTTTTACTGTATGGATTTTCGGTCAAATGTAATAGATTTCTGAGTATTGTTTGAAAAAATTATTAGCTGACAAATCTTATTTCTGAACATTTTATATGAAGATATTCGACTGAAAATGACAATTTCCTACTGTAAATATAGCAGTGTGAGTTACATACACCAGGGATTGTGAAATATTGTGGGGGGAGGAGGGGGGAGGGAGTGACTTGTGAATGGGTATACAGCCAGGACATGGGAAGGTTGGGGTACCTAAATTTACAAAGGTGTTTTAATTTAAACTGACTAGACGTTAGATATCGATGTCCACTAGGGAATATAACTAATTAAGGCATTAATGTGCTTTAACTTATTCTGAAATCAAATGCATAAATGGAATACAATCCTCATTACAGACATGAGATGTGTTGAAGCTATAAATTATGATAGGCGCATGGCATGAATAATGAGAGGAAAAGTGAAAGAATTTGTTTAGACACGGACAAGCTTCATTGCCTAAGCAAGGATTTATAAAATAAATCCTTACCTGGCATGTTCGTGTTGACTGTGCTAGCCATCATCCATGGGAGATCCTGCTCGTTGCAGCAGAATTATGGCTCTGAACAGCAGGAAAAAATTGTTGCAACTGTAGCCCTTCCTATGTTGGGTTCTGTAATAAAAAAAACCAATTCGAAATCAAGATTATAAATGAATTTAGTATTTATTTTTTGAGAATTTTCCCAAAATTGAAATAAAAAATGAACAATAGTGAGAAAAAACAAACTGGGTCCTGCTAGATGCGTTATACTTCAAAATAAAATTATAAAAAATGAGCCTATCAGAAAATACCTTTGCAATGAGATATTCACTTAAAACGAAAAAATTCTCCAACGCCACTGGTGTAAGGAATGGAGGGTTGACAGCCATTGCCTTATAAGGAAAGGTCGCGGTAAAGCAGCTTGAAACTGGTAGTATAATTGTTTTAAGGTTCTTCCCTGGATAATTAAAAACAGTAATGTTTCGTTTAAATATTTCTCCAACGCCATTGGTATAAGCAATAAAGGGTTAACAGCCATTGCGTTATAACGAGAAGGTTTTGCATAAAAATAGGGCGTGAAATATGAAACAGAAATCCCCTTCACATTCTGTTTGGTTGCTCTCTTTGGCATTACCAGTCCCATTAAAAAGAAAGCCCCCGAAAACCTAATGAAAACAGGTAAATAGGGCATGCACACAGACAGGCCAGCTTAATTCGCATGCACAATACCGATGATCGAGAATAAAATTAATTAATGTACTACAGGCTGTATCTGTCAACTTCTATCGACATTAACGATGTTTGTTTTGATAAGCGATCCAACCCATCGTACAGCATTGGGGTTAATTAAGGATATTTTATTGCCTTGGGGATGATGCCAAATACATGGGTGGAGGCAACCAAAGGTTTTCGAGTCTCAAGTTAATTATTTTTGGCACATGAAATATAGAAAACTTTAGGGGAACAAAAATAATGTGAACCTGCCTTATTTAAATCTAAACTTGAACTGCGGGGAATAAAACATCCCTTCATAAAATATTGGAGCTAATTAATTAACAAATTATCTTTTACATAATTAAGTTGAATTTAAGTTAATTATTAAATGTTGCATTATAATAAATATTAAATTAACAAAAAGGATAAAAGGGATAGATGTTTTAGTTTTGTAAGTGAGAATATTAAGTTAATAATAATTAAATTTTATTATGTTAAATCTTGTTTTTTAGGATTAAATCAAGTTGATTGTTTTTTTTTATTCGTAAAAATGTTTGTATTAATTTTAAAAGAGAATATTACAATCCAATTCAGTTTTTCTGTCAAAAGATATCAGCCCATCCCAGAATCAACCACCGACAACCAAGACTCGACGCAACCTCCATACCAAACAGTCCAAAACCATACAATTATGACAAACCCCCCATACATCCTACCATCTCGAACCACCCTAGAAACCCATACATTCGACAAAGAGCCAAGCGATTAAACATAGAACCGAAGATCATACAAACCAGTCACTCCACCATTAACACATTGTTGGCAATCAAGAAATCTCTGAAAATATGTCACCAATCCACCCCACTAGACAGTTCTAGAAAGAGAAAGTGCTTTAAGAATATCAGTCTTCACCTCGCTCGTTCATGATGCCTCAATAATGCCTCGCCTTTGATATCCAGTATAAAAAGGTACAATTTAACCCATTCGCCAGGAATCAAAGCTCGTTGCAGGTCTCGAGGCCACGAAACCCCAACACCTGACTCGACGACAATAATAACAACCATAGCTCCCTCCAACAAACTATCCCAAACTAGCTTCCTTGCCATTAGCATCACCATGGCCTTCAACACCTCCAAGTCTAAAAGCACAGCAAGAAATCTCGTCGCGGTGTCTGCATTCGTCCACCATCGTTCCGCAGAATTCACGAAATCTTCACCCAAAAGCGCTTTCGTCACTCCCAACACTAATTCATCCCAAATCTTGAACACAGACTTTAGATGCCCATGCCGAATTCTCCCATAGAAGGCCTACAATTTCCTACCAAACGGCAAACCGATTGGAGACTCCATCATTTTGGTTGATGAGAATGATGGACACCAAAGGCATTAAGGCCATTTAACACCAGTTTTAGCACAGACATCCCATCAATAACGAAATCCCATGCCACCCTATCCTTCGGTAAACTATCTCATTTATGCAACTGAATAGACGACCTATGCCCTCCCCCCGCCACCTTCCTACATTTAATTCTCGATGTCACCCTACTATGCCGCACCAACCAAGCCTATGTCGTCATCCTCCCACACGACAAACACCCAATCCGATACCACCCACTTGGCAGCCACAGAAAGTTGATTTTTTAAATTAATTAAAAATGAGTTTTTATATTTGTAATAGGTTTCATTTTATTTTAAACTTTTTGAGTGTAGTTTTAATTAAATGTTAAAAAATTTAACTTTAAACAATTTTTATTATAGTTTTTTTTTTCTTAATATTTTATTTGGAGTATGGGTTTAACTTTTAAAATTTAATTATATTGAAGCTTAACTTTATAATAATTTTTTATTTGTTAATATTGAGTTTATCTTTCAATTAAATTTAATGTTGTTTATAATATATTAATTATATTTTTAGATACATATTATATTAATATTTCAATTCAACTAAATTAAAAAAAAAAAATAGTTTTTTATTTAATATATATATTGTATTTGCATTTAGCTTATTCTATTTTAATTTTTAATTTAGATTTAATTATGTTATTTATTTTAATTATGTCTTTTTATGAAAATACTAATTAAAAGTTATTAAAAATAATTTAATTTATAATTAGTTGATTTATTAAAATTTTAACTATTTTACAATAATTATATTTTAAATTTTAAATTTATTTATATAATAAGTTTCAAACTTAAAATCTAAATTAAAAGTTGGAGAGAGAGAGACTAAATTTTGATTAGTTGTTGTGGGAGGAAGGGCGGGCGCCCCTCCAGTTGGTGGAGGGAGGTGGCAACTTATGCCACAGCAGCAGGGGCTTTGGGCTACATAAGGAAGGAGCTGACATCCACTATGTTTGAGTTGGTAATTATAGTCTTTTCACCTGGAGTATGGAGGGTAGTGGAGGATAGCTACGGCCCCCACTTCCATGCATTGGAATAAATGAAAATCGGGCCTTCAAGATTTCATTCATGAGGTGAGGACATCTTGCATGTTGATAAGTGTACCATCTGCAAGGGTGGCAGCGGGCTTGTGAACGATGGCATTTTTAATGGGTGGAGTGTATTCTTTTTGTCTATGTTTTTTTTATGCAGGTTCGAAACGGAGTATGTAAGCGGTCTCCATCTCTCTTCCTGGGAGCGGTCTGTGTAGGGCTGACGATGGCGAAGAGCTCAAAATTTGTCATAGAGGTATCAGTGGAAGGCCTCGCTAGGTTTGGAGTAGACACGTCGATATCGTTGTAGTTTGAAGCAAGCAAAACCTCCTTCAAGGAGATTACTAATCAGAGACTAAAGAACATCCTTCTTAATTATGATCCCTTGGTTTTGGTGGCTATGAAGATGATCCTGGGGTCAAGCCATTTGGAAAGCAAGGAGTATGGGAGGGATAATCTATAAATTTCGTCATGTTTCCTTGCCTCTCTGTTGGATAACAAGGTACCCAAAGCAAAAGCGAAAGGGTTGTTGGTCAAAATGTTTAAAGAAGATTTGGTGGAAGGTGTGGATGAAATTTTGAGTGTGGTAATCGAAGGCAAGGGTTTTCTGAGGCCCTGTGATGTGGAGTGGATTCGCATGAAGGACATTGTGAAGATATATCCCTTCCTCCTGGATTTGTGTGGGTCGGGCCTTATGAGGCATTGAATGATAGTTGCAGTGGTAGTCGAGTTCCTGAAGAAATTATTTGGTTTGAAAGCGGTTGACTACATGGAATGGACTACATAATTTGAAGACTTTGCAAAATTAAATGGTTTTATGTAAAGTGGGTGTTGGTTGCAATTTTTTGGCTTATGGGGAAGCTAGGTTCTGATGGTTTTTGATGACATGGTTGCAGTCATGAAATGGACTTGATTGTTTTTTTTTGTATGGTCAAGGTTATTGTGTTAATTTATGGATAGTTGTCTATAGACTGGTATAAATGGGGAATTTGATGGTCGGGTAGCTCTATAGTATTTTTTTGGTGAAGCTTTTCTCCTGCTATGTAGATTATTGTAGTTTCATTTTTAAAATTAATAATAATAAAAAAATATGTATCAAAAAAAAAACTTTTGATTTGTTGTTTTGTGTCAACAATCCAAGGATAGTACATGTCCCTAGGGAGTTATGCTCATGATAGCATGCCATTTGATTAAGAATATGAATTCACCTTGAAGACCTCTTCAATGTACACATTGCACACTTAAGGAAGAAAATGGATAGAGAGAGAAAAAGGGAAAAGAGAGAGAGAGAGAGAGAGAGAGAGAGAGAGAGAGAGAAAGGGGGATAGAGATAAGATATAGAGAGGAAAAGGGAAAAAGGAGAAAGGAAGGAAGATAGAGAGGGAGGGAGGGAGGAACAAATGAGACAAAGGAGAAAGAGAGGTAGATATATAAAGAGATAGACATTTAGAGAGACAAACAAATATATAAATAGAGGGAGAGGGAGATACAAAAGAGAGAAGAGGGAGGAACAAAGATAGAGATACAAAGATAGAGGTAGAGATATCAAGGAATAAAGAGGGAGAAATACAGAGATAGTAAAAGAGATAAATAAAGAGAGAGAGAGAGAGAAAGAGATAAATAAAAAGACGAAAGAGGAGAGAGAGACACACACACACACACACACACACATATATATATATATATATATATATATAAATTTGCATGGAGAGTGAGAGATAAAGAGAAATAGGAGACAAAGATATATATAGAGGTAGAAAGGTCGCTAGACCAAGAGAGAGGGGGAGATAAGTAGGGATAGAAAAAGAGAGTAAGGGAGAGAGATAGGGAGAAGGAAAGAGAGAAGATAGATAGAGGAAGAGAGGAGGGAAGAAAAATATAGAGAGAAATAGGGGAGAGAGAGGAAGAGAGATATTGAGAGATAATGAGAAATGCATAGATAGAGATATAAAGAGCTCTCTCTATATAAATGCCTCTCTACCTATTTCTATATGTAAATTCTTATCTCCATCTTTCTATCCCTCCATCTCTCTTTTGTCTCTCCCTTTTTATATCTCTATTTTCCCTCTCCCTCTTCCTCTCTCCTTACATCCCTTCCTCTCTCTCTCTCTTGTGATCCCACAATACTAGTTTACAATTCCCTTCATGAAGAAAACTTGCGAAAATGCTCCCAAACAAAAAAAATGGTTTTTAGGGGTTCACTTGAAGGGGGGTGTTTGAGCAAACCCCTTTTTGAAGCTAGGTTCGCTCGAACCCCTTTTGGTGGGTTTTTTCTTATGAAATCAAGGGAAAATGGCAAAAAAGGGGCCTTTTGCTAGAAGGGGGTTCGCTTGAAGCCCCCTTTTTTTCCCTTCTCCCCGTCTAGCAATTTTCTGCAAAAAAATCATTTTCAAGCTTGTGTTGAAGATGAAAATGGAATCTACTTCACATACCCAACTGAATGATGGTAGTCCTCAGAACAAGTTATCCATCAAATATAATTTTAATATATTTTGGTTTTATTATGTATCTTTTTTAGTTTAATCAAACATATGTTTTGCATCGAAAATCAAGCTCTTTGTTCTACACATGTGGAAAAATATTAGATTATCAAAAAAATGAAAAATATGTTTGTCCTGGGTATTGATGTCCTTGATCTAGCAAAAAAAAAATTAATTTTGATATATACAAAAAAATATGTTGTATACGGTCCGCCTATGTCGAAATTGTAATTGGTTTGACTTCAAAACTTAATTAAGAAAAAAATATCCAATAAAACACTATGAAACCAAATGAACATGCTAGATATTGTAGTTACAAAGCTAAATTCAAAAAAATAGAATTTTATCCTTCATAGAAAAAATAATGTATACGGTGAACATCACTCTTTAAAAATGGTGTTTACTGTTAAAAACTAGTTTTTAAAGGAGATGGAAAAAGAAACACAATCTAATTCCAAAAAAAATTTAAAAAAATTTTTAGAGTCTACAGACAAAATGTCATAGATCAGTAGTTTGCATCATCTTCAAATTCCTCATGGTTTAGCAACTATAGGTGCTCGAAAGTGAAGATTTAGTTAAAAAAATTCAGTTCAATGTCCAATTTGACTAAAAAATGTAAACCAGTATTGTGGGATCACCCCCTCTCTATATATTTATCCCTCTCGCTCCATCTTCATCTCCATTTCTATCTTCCTCTTTATCTCTCTCCCCTATCTTTACTCCTTACCTCTCCCTACCTCTCTATTTATCACTTCCTCCATCTCCCCCCTCTCTCTACCTCTATCTTTCCCAAGTTATATGTATCTCTCTATCTCTCCTTTATATCCCTATCTCTCCCTTTTTTTATCCTTATCTCTCCCTCTCACTCCCTCTTTTTGTATCTCTCTACTTCTCTCCTCTTTCTATTTCTCTCCCTCCCTTTATCTATTTATACATAGCTATCTCCCTCTCTCTCTCCATATCACACACACACACACACACACACACTTTCTCCCTCCCTATCTCTATCTATATCTTTCTCCCCCTCTCTCTCCATTACTTGTCTTTGTCACCCTATTTCTCTCTCACACTTGCCCCCTCTATCTCTACCTCCCTATTTCTTTTTTTTCTCTCTATCTATATCTCATGATATCTATATTTCTCTCTTATTCAATCTCTCTCTATGTCTTTATATCTCTATCTCTCTAACTTTATCTACATATCTCTCTCCCTATATCTTGTTATCTCTCTATATCTCCCTATATTTATATCACTCCCTCTCTATCTCTCTCTCACACACATGTCTTTATCTCTTTCTATTCATATCTTTATTTAGCTCTATCTCCCAATCTCCCTATCTCTCTCCCTAAGTCTATCTATTTCCCCATCCCTCTCTATCTCTCTATATCACCCTCTATTTATCTCTCTCTCTCTCTCTCTCTCTCTCTCTCTCTCTCTCTCTCTCTCTCTCTCTCTCTCTCTCTCTCTCTCTCTCTCTCTCTCTCTCTCTCTCTCTCTCTCTCTCTCTCTCTCTCTCTCTCCCTCTATCTATCTCCCACCTATATCTATCTCTCCCCATCTCTTTCTCTCTCACTCTATCCCTATCCCATATATATATAACTCTCTATCCCTTTCTCTTCCCATATATCTCCATATCTCTGTTTTATCTTCCCACATATTTCTTTCCATCCCTCTCTATCTCCCCTATCTCTCTCTCCCTTTGTCCCTCTCTATTTTTCTATCTATACTTCTCACTATTTGTCTCTCTACCTCTCCCCCTCTAGATCTATATCTCCTTATATATTTATCTATCTATCACTCTATCTCACCATATATATTTCTATACCTCTCCCTCTTCCTCTTCCTCTATATCTTTATCTCTTCCTCTATATCTCTCCCTGTCTATCTCCATATCTCTTTATATTTGCCTCTCCCTCTACCTCTCTTTGTCTTGTTATCTATTTGTCCAACTTTTCCTCTCTCCCCCTCTATCTCTCTAAATGTCTCCCTCTCTCTCTCTCCCTATCCCTCTTCCTAGACCTCTATATATCACTTCCTACCTCTATCTTTATCTTTATATGATCTATCCCTTTCTCATTCTCTCCCTCTCTCTCCCTCTCTATATATGAATCTCTTGCATCTCTATCTATCCCTCTCTCTTCACCCTCTTTATCTCTCCCTCTCCTTTCTATATCCCTCTCCTCCATATTCATCTATATCTTTATCTTCCTCTCTATATCTATCTCCTTAACCCCCCTCTCTCTCACTCTTCCCCATTTTACGTCTACCTCTTTATATCCCTATTTTGCACTCTCTCTCCCTATTGAAAACATAACATGGGCTTATTGGTAATGAAGCCTTGTTATCTTCCTAAGTCATAGGTTTTGTTTTAATCATCTTTGGATACCTGTAAGTGGATGCATAATTTAGACCAAAATTTCCGTAATTGACCTTCCACACCTCTTCGACGTACCCATTGCACACAAAGGTGAAATTGGTAGTTTTTTAATTGAATGAATAAATTTTAATGATTTTCATGAGACCATTAGTTTATGGGACTAAGAGTTGAATCTTTAACCATTTTCAAGTTCCTTTCAATGTCAACTCTCCTATTATGAATTTTGATAAAAAAAGCCAATGGTCTTGAGAAACCTTTCCTCCTTAAAATCTCATTTACATTACCCACCTTTGAATTGTTTTCATATTGGATATGAATATCTTCATAAGAAGCACATTCGATGATGAAGTGTCATTCAGTTTCAACCACCCCTTTGCTATAGAAAATACAAGTTCTTTATTCCCAATCTTCCTTGGAGACGGTCTAACTACCTATATCGCATATAAGATGATGAGACCCAATCCTTAGTTGTGCAACTATAAGCCTTTCCTTGCATTTAATTGTAACCCCGAGGTAGTCTTTTCCATCATGCTCCCAAGTGGAGTTGAAATTTTTGATATAATGTGCCTTTTACGACCAATCTGTTTTGTCCACATATCAGCCCTAAAATTTTCTAACACAATTTTTTTTTATCTCTCCATTAGTGTTAGGAAATTCATGCAACTTAATGTCCCACTTGCCATTTTTTTTCATCCACATCTTCTTCCTACAGTTTAGTATCCTTGTTTTCAACTTTTTTAAATAACATTAAATGAATTATCACTAATGCCTCCATCGGAAAAGTTCTAGCTTCAGCCAAAAGAATCTCATATGGAATTGAAGATTTAACTTTGATACTAGTATTGATTAAGTGTTTTTAAATTATTTCCACTTACCTCAACTTGTGGTTTGATATTCTACTCTCTCAAACTTCACAACCATAGAGGACAATAGGTGTAACCAACAAACCAAAAAGGATTTTCTTGGTTTTCCAATCCCATAACTTTGTTTTCCTGCATCTGATATGCAGCAAGTAAGAAGTTCTCCAACCTCCTTGAATCCTATTCATTATATATGTCTCCTAGTTGATCCTATTATGAAAATCAATTCCCAAGTACTTGTATTCTTCCACCACTTGTAAAGAGCTCCCCTCAAAGATGAAATTAACCTGTTGTTTCTTCCTTTTTAGCTTGAGAAAATCATGACTTTGGTTTTTTTGGTGTTCACTTTCATCCTAAACTCGTGAAAAAAGATCTCAAGAGCCTTTAGATTCTCTCTCAAACCAATTTTAGTTTTTGCAATTAGGATAAGGTCATTCGCATATAAAAGTAACTTCACCACATAACCAACAAATTTAATACCCTCCCTGGCAATTTTGTTTAACCATTCTTCAATTTTATCAATATAAAAACCAAAAAAAGTGGGAGATAGGGGACATCCCTATTTGTCCCCAATGTCACTACTAAAGCATTCAGACATACCATCTTTGGTTCTGATTTTAGCTCTAACCTACTCATTAATCGAATGTATTGCCACTCTAATTCATTAAGAATCCAAAGTTCTTCCATTTTGTTCCAAAGTTTGTCCCTAGGCAACAACGTCAAAGGCTTTTTTGGAATCAGTGAAGCAAAAAAAATCCTCTTCCACTTGGGTGTACCAAACTATTTTAATGAAGTGCCTAAGCATGATGCAATGATTTATGGTAGAGTGCATTGGCCTAAAGCCAACCTACCCTTTTTCCCTTTCTCCCTTTTTAGCCCCATTGTTGATTCTATGTTCTAACATGCCCCCATAAATTTTTCCAAGAACAAGATTGACCATGATAGTATGATAGTTAGAAGGATTATCGATATCCCCACTTTTATGTAAAGGAATTACCACACTAGTTGTCGAATCTGCTAGAAAGCCACTTTGAATTATGTTATTAAAAAGAAATTTAAAGTGGGGAGCAAGGAGCTCAATTCCCCACTTAAATAATTTAGCTTACAGCCGATCAATGTCTCGAGCTTTACCACTTGCAATATTTTTTGTACCTTGTTTGATATCTTCCTCCAAGAAGATCTCACTTGGAACACTAATTATAGGAGGTTTGCTTTTCACTAGCGTTTGTCCATAAAGGAGCTTTGCATAATCTAACCAATTGAAAAGATTAATGTGTATGTGACTTTGATTTTATGTTGTCAAGGTTTAGTGTGTTCAGTTGTTGAATCTACTAGTTTCTGCATAATGGTATATTATGGTTTTATGTAGTGATATGATTTTACAATAATATTATAAAATAATTGATTGATTTTAAATTTATAATATAAGTAGTCCTCCCTAATTTTTGAAAGTTCGTTTAACGAGTTCGTAAAAAAATTGAGATCTTAAAATTGACATTGAAAGGAAAGTTCAAAGGATTTTAAAATCATAAAAATACGACGTGGTGAAAGTTAGGAGAGACACAATATTTACACTAGGAAAAATCAAAAGAAAAAATAGAAAGTTCTAAAAATTCCCAAAAATGTGACATTATAAAAAAGAGGTAATAAATTTCACATAATTTGTGAAAAGGCTAACCAAAGGTTAGAGAGTTAGAAAAAAGCTTGAAACTGTGAAATTTGTTATCAATGAAGGGTTAGCAAGTTAGAAAGTTCACAAAGTTTGAAATGCCAAAATTTATTATTCTCGGCAAGTTTAAAGGTCTACTAACCTTTTTAATCTACGAAAAGTGAAGAAACTGTCATTTCATCGAGCATTTTTAGAGTTTGCGAACCTTTCTTTTCTACAACACTCCTAATCTGACTGGTTTTCAAGCATGGAAAATGGGATTCTTCTTCAAATGGGCATGCAAACTATTTGATAAAATGTTTTGAAGAGATACAGTTGTCTGGAATCCATGATCACAAGATGTACTGTAAATCTTTAAAGCTTACAAGGAAATACATTTAGTAGATGCAACATCAAATACCACAACCATTGCCAGTGTCTCCCATGCCCAAAATAAAACAAGAGCTTTGAAACAAGGTATGGACATCCATAAAATTATAGTCAAATGGATGTTTGTTAGAAAATATATTTGCAGTTGCTCTAGTAGATATGAAAAATGGTAAAACATGAACTCCAACAAAGGTTCTATGAAATAAAATCATGTCAATGACGTCATATATGTTGTTCCTTTGTCTCATGGACAACTAGAACCCTTAACCACTTTGAAAATTATCTAGGATTCAAGTGGAGGAAAGGTGGTTTCTATTAAAGGGCTTGATTCGCCTTTGTTTACAATGTAGATGAATCCAAAGGTACCTAGAGAAGGATTTTGTGCAACACCTCAAAATAATGGTGGTAGTGGTGTCAAGGATTTCATGGAAAACATGGGCCTTAGAAGATTGGTGGAATAAGAGAAATGAAGTTGGGATAATTTGCTTGATATACCAACTCCTATTTTAGTGAAGCTATTGCCATTTTAAAGGATCCAAACAACCAATGGAATTTTCAAAGAAGGATTCTAATGGAAAGTTTTCAAACAAAGTTACTGCTTATCACATATTTTTTCCCAATTCAAAGAATCACCTTTCTTAAGTCCTCTTCTTGGCAATCAGCAAGTGTAAAGATAGACTTTGCAACCTTTTCCAACCTGTTAGGAAAAGGTGTGTTGTCCACATTACATGTGTGCATCACATGGGTTAAAATTATTGGGGCCACTTTATGTGTTGTATGTAACATTATGATAAATATTTAATGTGGGATTGCACATTGGAGAAATTTTTAATATTAAGAAAACTTAGTACCAAAAAGTAAATGCAGCCCAGGTTAATGGTTTTGTAAGCTCATGGTATTAGTCACATGGTTTTATGTAATACCACTTAGTGGTTTCGTGTGATCTTATGTTTATAAAAGAAAGCACATGGGTAGTTATCTAAGGTTGGCTAATTGGTCAATTTGACTAAGGGATTGACAGCATCTCTTGTTAGCATTTGTGGGGTTTGAAGCATGACATGGGATGTGTGGTTACATGCTTTTTCACATGAAGTGCTTGTAGAGGGCTTGATATTTCAAGGGTATTCATGGAGACTTTGAAGATGTACTATAATCTTTATTTTTGAATAATACATGAGTGATGGATGTGTTTATAGCTTGGGTTTTTCCCTCTTGAGGTTTTTCCCAAGGTATATCTTTTGTCACCTTTTATGGTATGTTTGTCTATTCTTTTGCATATGGATTATGAATACTTGCTTGCATAAATTTATTTATTTTGGGTTATATGGAAATTATATTGGGTGGATACATATTTCCTTTTACAACCTTCCTACTTGTGCCAAAATGAGAGCTTTGGAATTGGGTAAGGAATTCATCAAAGGATAAAGGACAAGATTATTAAGATGTAATTGTAGTTGCAACCACCCTAGTAGACATGTATGCAAAATTTGGAAGCATAAACAAGGCACATGAATTATTTGAAATAACACCTCAAAGAAATGTGATATCATGGAATGCCATGATTGCAAGATTTAGAAAATTTGGAAGCATAAACAAGGAACGTGAATTTTTTAATAGAATGCTTTGAATAAACATGTTTTCATGGAATGCCTTGATTGTATATTATTCATAAAATCATTTTTTAAAATGATTTAGGAACTTTCAAGCAACTATAATTGCCAAGTGTAAAGCTAGACTATGCAACCTTTGTCATCATCCTCCTCACCTATGCCAAAATGGGAGCTTTGGAACATGTTATGGACATCCATCAAAGCATAAAGGGTAGAAATTTTTTGTCACATTTTCTAGTTGTAGTTGCTTTAGTAGACATGTATGCAAAATGTAGAAACGTACGCAAGGGTTGTAAACAATTTGACAAAATGCCTCTAAAAAATACGGTTTCATGGAGTGCCATGATTGTAGGATATGCATAAAATGGATTCGTTGACAAGGCTTTAAAAAAATTCAAATCAAAGCACATTGGTAGTTGAACCACCAAAAACATATGCTTGGAAGGGAAGGAGGGTTCCCCAACTAGGCACCTAGGGTTTTTCACCTAAGGAGCACTTGTTTTAGGAATGGCACTCTTGCACCTTGATGATATGGGTATTTGGTGAGTTCATTCAAAGGGTTAGATGGTTTGTGAGGTGTGTGTGAATGTGTGGCAAAAAACCAAAATGAAGAGATGCTAATCTAATCTATGAAATGTAAAGTGCTGGAAAACACATTGAGATATGCAAGTATATACAAAATAACCTAAGAAATATGTATAAACTATTACAGAAATGGATGAGATTGAAGAGATGTGCACCTAGAACCTTGTAGGAGTTATAAATAATGGTGAATTTGATGTAGATACCGAAAGGGACACTTGTGCCAAGTTGGGTGCTCTAGTCCTCCTTCGGGCAAATTCTAGAAAATTGGTTTGAAGCCCGTTTCAGCCAAAAGGGTATCCAGATCTATCAAGATTTCTGAAAAATAGCTTTAGTGGGACTAGGTCACCCAAAGTGGTGACCTAGTCCTCTTCTGAATTTTTGTGAATCAAAAGATGGGATCTGAGGCCTTTTGTTTGTGTTTTCGGCTCCTTAAGGTATCTGGTCCCGAAAGTGAAGATTTTGGTCTGTGGAAGTCTTCCAAGCTTCAACTAGGGTTTCTTCAACCTTAGAGAGCTTGGTCAGCTTATTGAATGATCTTCAAGCTTCCAATGCACCTATATCTACAAACACACACAAAGAGAAAGAAGAAATGTTGATATTTAGAGTATGGGGGCTTGCCTTGGTCAAGCCCCTCTGTAGATAATTAAATCAAATGTTGAAACAAAGTAAGAAAGCATGAAATGTGAAGAAATGTACTTAGTTACCTTGTCATGATGGTTGATCTTGAGTTGCAGCAATGGAGGATTCAACCCTTGAGTGCTTCAGCAATGATGTCTTGTTGACCTAAAATCTGAAACCCTAGCTTGCTTGAGAAGAAGGAGAGATGAGAGGTGAGACGAGTGTGTGCTGAGAAGAGTGGGTGATGCATAATGAGGAATTAGGGTTTCTAGGCTTATTTATATAAGTTATGCCCTAATTTTCCTGAAATAACACCATACAGGTTGACCTTAGGGTTTTAGAGACAAGAATCCCAAAAGAAATTAAGTTAAATCTAAAATTTATGCCACATGGGACTAGGTCGCCCAAGGTGGCGACCTAGTCCACCTGGGCAATTTTTATTGTTTATCGTGAATTAAAGTGTGATTATTTATGTTTGTCGGGATTGTCTCATGAAAACACACTAAGATAGGACTTATATGTGTATTAAGGGGTCATTTTAGCATAACAAGGGGTTGATTGAGTGATGAAAATTCTAGGAGAGTGTGAAAATGTTTTACAACACTTCAGCATAAGGCTTGGAAAGATGTAAAAAGAGGCTAAAAAGGGTCCAAAATCCATAGGCAAAGGTCCAAATGAGCCAAAAGTGTCAACGTCTACACTTTTTGGCGACACATTTAGCCCCCACTTTAGTGAGAGGATGAAATTTCTTCAAACTCACTAAAGTAGCCCAATGGAGATGGTGAAGAATGACAAAGAAGAAGAATGAGAAAGATGAAGGAGGTGGTCAAGCCCCCAAGGATTCGAGATTCTAAGTCAACTTGACATCAATGTAAAAAACATTCAAGGATGAATGCATTACAACAAGACGAGATACATGATCATGCAATGACGAGGATTAGTATGAATAGAATGGAAAGGGTGAAAAATATGTGCTCACTTTGGGGCCACATAACACTAGGTTGTCTGCGGGGTGAGTTGTCCCAAGAGGTGAGAAAAATACAAATGGTCGGTATGTACTTACACACATAAAGGTGGCTATGGGGAAATTCATGCCACTTGTTGGGCTTCCCGCTTAACCATACCAAAGTTATACCTCGTGATAACTTTGATAAGGCGCCACAAAAGAAAGTGATGTTTGAAATGATTTTGTTCAAAGGGGTTTTGATTTGTTTGTGCGATATCTCAACCTAGGGAACATTATGCATAATGTTGCCAAAAGAGGCAAAGTGAAAATGTACTTATATTCTATGCAAGAGAGGCAAGGGCTCATCTGTATGCAAAAGAGGAAAAATTAAAATGTCTCAACCTGAGGAACATTATACATAATGTTTTCAAGAGAAGGAATCAAAAGAAAATGAATATTGCACAATGAAATGTGAATGGTGATGTATGCCCCCACTTTAAATGGATTACTACACACAGTTTTGTGAGAAATTGCTTTAAAGTAGAGAAGAAGAGGACATGAGAGCTTTTTCAGAAATCCCTATGTCGAGTCATATGTTTCTGAAGTAAGTTGCATCATGAGGAGGAGTGTATGTCACGTGCGAGTCAACTTAATACATTTCGTCCACATCCCAAGCTTTCTCTTATATGTTCATGAAAGGTTAATGACAAACCAAAAGATACATTGATAATTGACATACAAGGGAAGGGTTAACTAACCTCTTGCCCCCACTTAGTGCACGACAAGAGTGACCTAAAAGGAGTGAGTGAAATACAAGGTTAATGAAAATCAAGATCGATTAGAGGAATAAGGTGCCCCCACAGAAAGAAGAACACAAAAATCCTTAAGATGTTGGATGTTACGACTCAAGGCCTTACACTCATTGGTGTGATGACCATGAACTCAGTGGTAAGCACAAAAGGAATGTTTGTGGAAACATTTATTTTGAGTTCTGGGAGGAAGGGAGATCAAGTGATCTTGGAGGAGTCTCAACAAGATTCCCTCTTGATTGATGGGAGAAGGTGATCCGTTAGTGTGCAAAAAGGAAGGGTTTTGCTTAGTAGAGGATGTCATATCGACACAAGGTGCTATGGATTGGGAAATTTTGTATACTCCTTTAGGGGAGTGTGTAAAATTTGAATCATGAGTGTGTTGCGAGATGACATTGGTGTTAAGCAAAGAGTCCTTTGTTTATTTCAAAGGATCACTTTCTAAGGTTGGTTTAGAAGGGTGATGAGGGATAGAGTGGGTGTGAGGGGAAGGTTTGATGATTTTGATGAAAGGACAAAATCCAAGACCATGGTTGAATATTTGTGTATGAGGCTTGATAGGGTTGCGGATACCTTGTTCATTAGCACCACAACTTTCTCCACTATAGCCAAGTTGTTTCATGATCTCATAACCTTTTCCATAAATCTTTTTCAGATTTTTTGGGTTGGGTGAGGGGTCATTGTTTTCATTGGTGGCTAAAGGATTTGAGGTGGATGCTATCGAAGCATCAACCGAATCTTGTGTTAACAAGATTGTGTGTCCCTTTGGAGATTCATTGGTTGTGGTCTTGGAGTCTCCTAGTAAAGGAGGGGTGATGTCTAAGGAACCCCAACCATCGTCAAAGGACTTTGGTTGTACGGGTACCACATGTTGGGTTGTTTTAGTGGTGAAGGGTTTGAATTTTTTTTGATCAAGGTGTAAGAAACTGTAAGGTTCAAGATCAGCGTCAAGTGTGTACACTTTGTTATTGTAGATGTACTTCATATTTCGATGAAGAGTGAAAGGCACACCATTCATTGCATGAATCCATGGCTTGCCAAAAATGAGGTTAGATAAAACATCATTTGGCATAATATGGATTGATGTGTCTAATGTGGCCACTCCAACTATAAGAGGAAAATTTATCACACCAAGTGGCTTTTTTCCTTTACTGTCAAATCCAATGAGGGATAAGGAGGAAGGTTGGATGGTCGATCTATCGATATGGAGCCTATCCAAGAGATTGACACTACACACATTAACTGTGGAGCCATTATCAAAAAGGGTTCTCTTGATTCCTATGTGTTTGTATTGAGATATGATCATGAAAGCTTCAACTGTGTTTTGCACTTCCAAAGGAGGGAGCTCACTTTGGTGGAAAATGATGTCAGCATTTAAGCCTTGGATCATAGTTGCAATGTCATTTGTTTGCGCATTAGAAGGGACATGAATTTTTTGTAAGGCATCCTGCATTAGGTGGTTATAGTGAGGGGAGGCTTGGATAAGGTCCCATAAATATATTTTAGTGGGAGTATTCCTTAGTTGGTCAACAAGGTCATACTACCTAAGGAAGGATTTTAAGCAAGGGGCAACAGGAAGAATGGGAGGGGATGAAGGTAAGGATTTTGAGGCTGATGGTTGGGAACGCGGGTTATTTCGGGTTTAATATGTATGAGAAATGGTATTATGAATTAATTGTTGCAACACATTAGGCTTAGGTGGGGAGAGAGTGAATTCAGGTTTAGAAGGTGGAGAAAGGATGAGTTGAGGTTGGATAATTTATTAACATCCCCTAGGGAAGAAGAGTCTAATATAGGCTCTACGTCTTCTTGTAAGGGCATAATATTATTAAGGAAATGATCAATGATGGATTTATGAGAAGGGGAAGGATTAGGATGGGATTCTATTTGATCATAAAAGGTCTCATTTTCTTGTTCCAATCAACCTACTCTAGTAGGAGAGCTTGGAAGAGGTTCATCACATGCTACACTACAAGGAGAGGATGCATCAATAGAAGGATCACTATGATTGTCAAATAGGGAGGGATGGTCGAGAGTCCTATGATTCCTAGGAGAAGGATCTTCTAACACCAACATGTCCTCTTTGCATTGAGGAGAGATATTAGAAGAAGGGAAAGGTTGATCATCATATTTAGGGAGACTAGGTAAGGTAATTTTTAGAAATGTGTTTATAATTTCATGTTCTTGTGTTAAACTATATTCCCAAAGGGGATGAAGAGAAGAACAAGCAAGACCGTCATGATGCTTAATAATTGTACCTTCTTTTAACAAGATACCTTCGTCACTAGAAGGAGAGGTATCAAGAGAGGAACAATAATGATCATCATGATTATCTATGTTTATATTTACTTCTAACACATCATCCTCACAAAGAGGAGAGATAGTAGGTTGTGTATGTTCAAGACAATTATAAACGTTTTCATTTGCTAGACTCTCATAACTAGGGAATGCATTGAAATAATGATTAACATGTTTATTTACTAACTTATTCATTGCAATTTTAGAAAGAAATGAAAAAAACATGTTTGAAGAATTTACAATGCAATGTAAAGACTAAAAAGGAAATACAATTTTCAGATTACAAAGAAGGCAATTTGTTGATTACACTATCAATGATCTAAAAATGAAATTTTGTAGATGCAAAATTTAAAATGTACAATGCATGAAATGAGTTAAATGAAGCTAATTATAATAAAATACATGTAACAGAAACACAACCTATTGATATAGGTATGTAATGGCACAAAACAAAAGCTGGAATATAGGGTTTTTAGCTCTGTAAAGGACAATTTTAGGGGCCTAAAGGGACTAGGTTGCCCAGAGTGGCGACTTAGTCCTTCTAGGGATTTTTTGAGATTTTATAGAAAATTTTAATGGATGCAGGTGGTTTCTATATTGTACAATGTAGATCTAAGATTAGAATGCATAATTTCAAAGATATGCAATGATTAAAAATGCAACCTATTATGCACTTTCACTAATGCAAATTTTGAAACCCTAGGATGCAACTTCACTAATGCGACATGCCATGCAAGTTAATCATAAGACTATTTAGGACTCTAAATCAGACAAGAGGGTGTAAAGACATCAGGTTCACCAAAATGAACCACCAAAAACATATGCTTGGAAGGGAAGGAGGATTCCCCAACTAGGCACGTAGGGTTTTTCACCTAAGGAGCAATTGGTTTAGGAATGACACTCTCTCACCTTGATGATATGGGTATTTTTTGAGTTCATTCAAAGGATTAGAGGGTTTGTGAGGTGTGTGGAAGAAAACAAAAATGAAGAGATGCTAATCTAATCTATGAAATGTAAAGTTTTGGAAAACACATTGAGATATGCAAGTATATACAAAATAACCTAAGAAATATGTACAAACTATTACATAAATGGATGAGATTGAAGAGATGTGCACCTGGAACCTTGTAGGAGCTGAAAATGTTGTTGAATTTGATGTAGATGCTGAAAGGGACACTTGTGCCAATTTGGGTGATCTAGTCCTTCTTCAGGCTTGGAAAACTAGTCCAAAGCCTGTTTCAACCAAAAGGGTATCCATATATACCAAGATTTTTGAAAAACAACTTCAGTGGGACTAGGTCGCCCAAAGTGGTGACCTAGTCCTCTTCTGAATTTATGTGAATCAGAAGATGGGATTTGAGGCCTTTTGTCTATTTTTTCATCTCCTTCAGGTATCTGGTCCCGAAAGTGAAGATTTTGGTCTGTGAGTGTCCTCCAAGATTCAACTAGGGTTTCTTCAATCTTGGAGAGCTAAAAGGGAAAGAGGGTTCCCTAATTAGGCTCCTAGGGTTTCTTCAACCAAAGTGAACCACCAAAAACATAATATGCTAAAAGGGAAAGAGGATTCCCTAATTAGGCTCTTAGGGTTTCTCACCTAGGAGCTCTTGATTGTGAAATGGACTCTCTTTCACCTAATGGTATGCTTTTGGGTAAGTTCATTCAAAGATAGGGGTTGGGTTGTGTGTTATTATGTCTAAATGAAATAATCTAAGTGTTGGAAATGAATAAAAGAAACTAACTTGTAATACAAAACTAAGGAAATCAACTATGTTTGAATACACATTGTGATATGCAAGTATATACAAAATAACCTAAGAAATATGTACAAACTATTACATAAATGGATGAGATTGAAGATATGTGCACCTGGAACCTTGTAGGAGCTGGAAATACTGTTGAATTTGATGTATATGTCAAAAGGGACACTTGTGCCAAGTTGGGTGATCTAGTCCTTCGGGCAAATTATGGAAAACTGCTTTGGAGCCCATTTCAGTCAAAAGGGTATCTAGATCTACCAAGATTTCCGAAAAAAAACTTTAGTGGGAAAAAGGCAACCTAGTCCTCTTCTAATTTTTTATGAATCAGAAGATGGGATCTGAGGCCTTTTGTCTGTGTTTTTGGCTCCTTCATGTATCTGGTCCCGAAAGTGAAGATTCTAGTCAATGGAAGTCTTCCAAGCTTCAACTGGGGTTTCTTCAACCTTAGAGAGCTCGGTCAACTTGTTGAATGATCTTCAAGCTTCCAATGCACCTAAATCTGCAAACACACACAAAGAGAAAGAAGAAATGTTGATTGTTAGAGCCAAGGCAAGCCCCCCTTTGTAGATAATTAAATCAAATGTTGAAACAAAGTAAGAAAGCATGAAATGTGAAGAAATGCACTTAGTTACCTTGTCATGATGGTTGATCTTGAGTTGCAACAATGGAGGATTCAAACCTTGAGTGCTTCAACAATGATGTCTTGTTGACCTAGAATCTAAAACCCTAGCTTACTTGAGAAGAAGGAGAGATGAGAGGTGAAAAGAGTGTGTGCTGAGAAGAGTGGGTTATACATAATGAGGAATTAGGGATTCTAGGCTTATATAAACAAGTTATGCCCTAATTTTTCTGAAATAACACCATACGGGCCAACCTTAGGGTTTTAGAGACAAGAATCTTGAAAGAAATAAGTTAAATTTGAAATTTATGCCACATGGGACTAAGTCGCCCAAGGTGGTGACCTAGTCCACCTGGGAAATTTTTATTGTTTTTCATGAATTAAAGTGTGATTATTTATGTTTGTGAGGATTGTCTCATGAAAACACACTAAGATAGGAATTATATGTGTATTAAGGGGTCATTATAGCATAACAAGGGGTTGATTGAGTGATGACAAGTCTAGAAGAGTGTGAAAATATTTTACAACACCTTATAGCACTTCGGCATAAGGCTTGGAAAGATGTAAAAAGAGGCTAAAAAGGGTCCAAAATCCATAGGCAAAGGTCCAAATGAGTGAAAAGTGTCAACGTCTACACTTTTTGGCGACCCAATAGCATACTTCCCATTTGTGCCAATATGAGAGATTAAGAATAGGGTATGGACATATATTATATACTATAATGTAAATAGAAATATAAATATTATAGATACTATAATACTATATATAATATATTAATAATAATATATATTTAATTTTAAATGACTCTTAAAATATAAAATCAATTTAATAATTTATCTCTTAAGGATATCATGGGTTCACTTACTACCACATAATCTTTGGACTGACCATTAGCACACTTATTTTCTCATAACATTTCTCCCAACTCTCGTAAGGTGCAACATTGGTTGATGCTTTGCTAAGCTAGATACGTTCACGCCATTTATTAAAGACTATTATAAAGTCACATGATCTACAGGTGAAAAATAGGGATAAATTATTAAAATTAAAGAGTTTTTTGTGGGTCCCATGTGCCAACTTGACTTCTTTGGCCAGTGGTGCAATAGCAAGAAAGAAGTAGCTCTAAATTTTTTAAACAATACATCATTGGTTGATAGAAGAGTTGAGTTGGAGAGAGGGACCAATGGTGCATCATTTCACACTCACGAGACAAGCAACTCCAATATGAAGCATGAGGCACTGGATGGACCTCTAAATTGGAGGGTTGAGATTTTTTCAAGGGCGTGGTACTTTGTTTATCCTTTGCTCTTACTTTGTTTTTGCATAATACATGAAGTGATCTTGATCATTCTCTACCTATAATTGCACCATAATTAACATGTTATTCTAATGAATAAAAAGGTGATCCTAGGTCCTAAATGCAAAGAACTTAGGATTGTAAGGGAGCCTTTTTCCAAGTTACATTAAGATGTAGATCAACAAGGTGATTAGATTGAATTACAACCATGAAGGTGAGCCAACCAGACTTGGATCTACCTCCAATTAAGGATGGGAATGGATTGGAAATAATTTGGAATGATTAACCTAATGATCCTATATGCCCTAATATGAAAATGCAAGATCCCGACAACTAGAAAATTGAAATGGTTGAGTTTCAGAAGATCTAGAAGGTGAAAATTACTATGTACCTACCTAGAAAAATTAGTTTGGTTGTGCAAACAAGGACTCACTCGCCTATGGGCGAATGGGTATTTAATAGGGTGTCCTGAAGTGCTTTTGGGGTCCTTTGGTGTTGGATCTGAGCTTCTTTTTTTCCATCTGCAAAAGTTTGGAATGTCGTATGATAAATCTATAAGTGGTTTTTTGTGGCTTGACAAGGTTTACGACAACAATGGAAACAATGTAAAATGGATCTTCAAGCTTTCTTAATCCTTTTCAACCTAATATTTGCACATTCACAAAGAGAGGAAATGTTGGGCCATTTTATGGGCTTGATTCAGTCAAGCCCTATGTAAGTTTTTCCACTTCCATAATGGAAATGCCAATTATGGGAATGATAATTAAAATGAATGAATGATGAATGAAAAAAATATTGCAACTCACCATCCTTCAAAGGCTTCCTTGGAAGATCGAAGTCATACACATCACCTCAAGGATTTGGATATTGCTTTGCTTGAATTTTTGAATGCTTGAATGCTTTGGAGACCTATAACAAGGGTTAGCCTTCACAAAATAATGATAACATGAACACATAAACTTTAACATGATGTTTGGATCTTGAATTGCGGCAATTGAATACTCAAATACTTCTCTTGAATTACTCTTGATGATAACCTTTGCTCATAAATTTTTCTTTTAGTTTCAAATGGTGAAAAGACAAGGTATCTATAGGCATTTATTTAATTTCCTAAAAAATAGATTCCAAAAGCCAACACTTGCAATTTGAATTTTGAATGTTAAAATGTTTCCAACAACATGTCCAAAAATGGGTCCTGGCTAAGAAGGGGGAACTCATTCACCCATGGGCGAGTTGGTCCTGGCCCTAATTTCTAGGACACTCATTGTTAGGGGCAACATGTGAATTGGATGCATTTATTCAATGCTTGTATTTTATTGAAAAACGGTATAAATGGCCTCTGAAATACATAATTTTAGGACATTATGGGGTCAATTAGGCTCCATAATTTAGGGGAGCCCAAAACATAGTGTGAAATTGTAAAGTACGACAATCTTAAATTCAAAAATTTGACAAATACTTTAAATAAGATCCATTATATTCAAAATATAGTCGTCATCTCATTCATTTAGACATCAAGAAACTAGTCGATTACAAAACGACATAAAAGTCGATAAGATAAATTCATAATAATTCTAGTATAAAAGATACATGTGTCATAATACATAATTTCAATTATAAATACAATGGTTGATCATAATATCAGTTATAATTCGAGACTTAGGCATTCAACTGCCATAAGCTCGTCATTACATATATCATGAATAATAAAGCATAAAAGAAGATGCCATTCGTCGATCTTCCATCCAAAAGAAAATCTTCATCAAAGAAGACGAGAACAAGGATTAGACGCTTTTTTCGCCCAACCTCGAAGCTTACGCTTCCCCGAAATTCCTTAGTCAATCAAGAAATACCCGACCCTGCATGAATCACTTAGCAAAAAGCAATCTATGAGCAAGATGGAATTTGGTGCATGCCTAGTATTACTAGTAAACCACAAACATTTTCATTTTTCTAAATCATTTAAGAAATAAGCAACTTCGATACTAGGATATGTTAGAGAGTTCAATAAATCCATTTGTTTCAATGGTCCTTAAATTACTTGGCCAAGTAAAATGTCATGCACGACAAATAAAACAATTTTGGAAAAGCAAAACTACACTCTCTATTAACCCATATTCGACACCCGCCCCGAAAGGTAACTTTCCCAAAAACATAACATGCAAAATCATCTATCATTCATGCATGGTCTAAACAGTCAAATATAGTCTTTTTCAATCTTTTAACACAATGAACCGAAAACTTTGTTTAAAATGAAAAATAGTTTAAAAAGAGTTTCTTTCCATTGTTTAAATCCATAAAAGACATAAAGTTAAAATTGTAAATTGAGTAATTTTTTAATGAAGGTGTAACTCCAATATGCAAGTTACACCTTCATATTCGTTTTGGATATTTTTAAATAAATCACATTTCAGTTTAACATATTCTTAGAAAATAAATAATCATTTATCAAATTTAAAATAACTCTTCTATTCGTTTCAGTTTTGACAGTTTCGTTGAAAGGTGAAAATTTCAAGTTTAAATAACCTATGTTCAAAAATAGTGTTAAAATTTGAAGTTATATTTTGTCATTTATTTTCAATCAACAAGCATTATTTTTTGTTAGCAAAAATAAATCCATTTTCTGTTCAAGATCTTTTATTTTTTTAAATGATAAAAATTGTTTCCAGATTTAATAGATTCTCCTACATTCATTTTTACTGCTTAATGCATGATTTCCAATCAGAATTCCTAAATTCTTTTGTTTCTAAGTTCAATACTAATCTAGAAAAATTACAATCTAATTTATTTATAGTTCATTAAAATTTAAAAGAATAGATTTGCAATTAAATCTAAAGATCATTTCTCTCTACTTTCGTTAAACTAAGATTTTGTTCTTCCAATTTTAAATCTCTCTTTCATCATTTAATCAAACAAGATTTATTTTAAAAATTTGATACTCATTTCTAGAATTTAGAAATAGAATTGAAAGATCTATTGTAAAATTTAATTTACGAATCCTACTTGGTAAAATACGAATTCTGGAAATGTAATTGTGAGATTTCTCTGTCTTTTCTTGAAACCTTTGTTCTTTTTCTCCTAGCGCCTCTACTTATCTTCTATCTCCCTAGCTGTGTATCTCCTTGTTGTTGTGGCCTCTGTGTGGAGTGTCTTATGTTGCGCGTGAGGTGTGGGGAGCCTTTACTTTTTGCGTTCCCTGCCCCCCTCTTCCTTACGCCCCCTTGCTACAGGCGTGCCTTCTCCTTGGTGTGTGTAGTGTGAGAAGGGAAGGCGGTGTGTGGGAGATGGGGAGTGTGAAGACTGTGGGTGAAGAAGCTAGCCACACCTTGGTTCCTTACTACGCCTCCTTCACTTTGTTGTGGGTGTCTCCTCCCTGCTTCATGTATCCTCCTCAATTCAGTTTGCTGAGTATGGTATGGATAGAGGGAAGATGAATTTTAGTTTACTCGGTCTCACATAAGTTATTGTTTCCTCTGACAAAATCAGTGATCCTTAAGGTGATTGCTCTATTCCTTATTTAAAATGGATTTTCTGCTCTCTCCTCAAATTTCCAAATTCTGTGTCCCCTTTCAATTTCGAATTTTCTCTGTATATATCCCTTTTTCCATTCTCATGCATTGATCTAAACAAGGAATATGAGATCCACAATTTATTCCTTGATCTCCAGTTAAGAATTCAAACTCCAAGTTTCAATTTTGAATGCTTCTTGATAATTTTAGATATTTTCTTCCTCATGTTAACTGAAGTTTAAATTTTGAATGAAGAATCAAAGTATACGTGAGTTTTGTTTTCAATTTCCCATTTAGCTAATTTAAGATTTAATTCAATTTCTGAATTTAAAAATCCACTCATTTCATAATTTCAATATTAAAAAGCATATAATTTATAAAACACTTTATTTATTTAAATTTAATCTAATTTTGAAATAAAATCTATTGCATTTAAATTTTGAAATTTCAAACTTATTATTTCCAAATAATAATAAAATATCTAAACAATCAATCTAATAATTTAATTTAAGTCAATTTCATAAAATTTAACTAAATCATCATTTAAATCACATGCATATTTCACAATTTTGAGAAATTACATTAAAACTAGATTTTAAATTTGCAAGCATGATAAACACAAAATACATTAAAATATTATCTATGTGAGTGTGTGAGATCCCCTCTATTCATAAACTTCAATCGGCTAAACAACTCTACCTGATCGTTGTTCTCGCCTTCAATCACGTTCACCTGTTCCTGCGTTCACTTGCACTCGGTTCATCATCAGTAATGACAAACCCTGAAGTAAATATAAATACAATTCAAATCATAATAATTGAATTTCAATTTTAATTTCATTTAGATTTCAATTTCAATTTCAATTTAACTATCATTAAATAATCATTTAATTTCCATTTTTATATCGATATAATAATTAATGTCTGCATTTAATAAGTCAAAGAAAATCCATACGTGACACCATTCCCCTCTTGGAAGAGACATCGTCTCGATGTCTTATTAGTCATTCAATAAGCATAACATCATCATCAATATAGCATATTATCTTAATCAGTAAAACATAGTATCTCAATAGATAAAGCATAGTATCTTGATCAAGCATAATGAAATAGTAACTAGCAACATAGTTCTCTAACATAAACATAAGCAAATATAGTAGCATCCATGCTATCAAAGTTCACAACATGTGAATCAAAAACTAGAGTATCAAGTTTCTCCGCACAAAAACAAATGCTAATCTAAGAAAGCAAATGAGGAAAATGACAGTCTATTGTCTCAGAATCCTCCCGAGTAGCACTATCCTCAGTATACTGGTCCCACTGGGCCCTGTATTGAGTACTATCCTAGTTAACGCTAGTCTATCAACAACTAGATTAATGACTTCCAGTACATCAAAGGGTCCCACCAATCTTAGAGCCAACTTTGATGATTTCCCAAATTACATAAGATTTACAAAATAGTCATCCTATACAGTATTCTTGTCCTTTCTAGATTTGCTTTAGGTGTCCTTACTATCACATAGGGAAATTTTGTATTCTTCACACATACTTACTCTCCCAAGAGCTTTATTCTATAAATACATCCAATACATAATAATAACTATACTTAGTGATCGGAATTCATTGGTTCATGCATTTATCCTTAGTATAACCCAAATGGAAGAGGAATGTCGATGTACTATACACTACATCGTGGGTCCAATCCTTTCCTTTGAATTACACTGTTAGACAACTCATAACCCGAGTCCCTCCGCCACTTACACATTCAGTATACTTATCATAAAGTACTTTACCTTAATTAATTATCTACCTCAAGGATAACCTTGCTCCTAGACACTTATCAATTCTAATACTACTCCACAATTAAACTTCGTTATTAATTAAATTTCATCGATCACTTCGTTCTATAATTTCCTTTTTAACATTTTATCAAGTCTATGATTATATCCAAGCCTTTTCGGCTTTACTAGAGTTTCCTTTCTTTCCAAATAATTGTCCGAACTTCAATTTTAGAGTTTACAATTCATTCAAGATTTAGTCCACCATTTACTTATTTGACAAAATAATTTTGGTTACACAATCCCTATCCTTATTTGCTAACTGAAATAACCTTTCAGGTTTACTAAGCAACTACTTCCCACAATATATATTAATTAGGACCATAATCCTATAAATCAAGTTTCCAAAAACTGTTGGTTTCTTTGATGAGTCCATCCACTAGAACATTATGTTAATCCTACTAATTAAAGACAGATCATTTTGTCTTGTGTTCTACCATTTTCCTTCTAGAATCTCAAGAGAGTTACATGTCCTACCAATGAGGACTTATGGTCTTCATTTCTTGGCATACTAGATAATCCCTGCTACATTTTGTGCAACTTCTTACTCTATCTTCTTCCGGATGATAGTGGATCCTTATCTGACAATTCTCTTTGTCAATCTAATGTTCTAACTCTGACATTATTTTCCTCATTCCATTCTCGAATCTTTCAAATTTTGGACACATAGGTTCTTTTATATCCTACAATAGTCTATCCTTTGACTAAGTGATAACCTATTTTAATCTTTTGCCTTTATTATACTTTTAGTAAAGGTTATAGGTTTTATAGAGGTAATTCCCATTTATCTCAAGACATCCATACCTTGAATTTTCTTTTATCCTTGAATTATTTTCAAAATTTTAATTCATCCTTTAACTCAATCTAACTTCCTGATTTAATTCGGTACTAATTTTCGAGTAATAATCCTCGTTCAATCACATTGATCTCTAGATAACAACCAATTTAATTGCATACCTAAACATCAAGCATAAGCATTCGAATCCATGAATTTCTTAATTATATGAGTGTCTCAACTTCAATATTTCATTATGAGCACAAGTAGCAATTCTGATGTTATTCTTCGTAAGCTTTTTCAACATTTCTTGCTAAGTGAAAATTCCATGATATTTTGTCATGACAATAGATGCTTCCTTTTGAAAGTGTTTCTCTTGTAATATAAGAGCTACTTTAAAATAAATTCTTGTCAATAATATGTCTTTCTTTATCTTACTAGGCATCTCTCTTATGCTTCTATCTTTGTAAGGTTTCATTAACTCCAATGACATTCAAACACATGGGCAAATCTTAACCCAATTTTCCCTTCCAATTCTCAGGATGGAATCCTTAATTGTTGACTAGTCCGATTGCTTATAGATTTCTCCACTTTATATGGCTATAGTCAAGACCAAATGTATAGCTCATTCAAGTTTAATTCCTACTTATAGGTATATAAAGAATAATCCAATACGTAATCCAATTTAATAGGTTTTAGTGCAACTTCATAAGGTCTCCCTTTTTATTGAGTAAAATTCTTGTCCCAATTTGGTTATCTTTAACCCAAGGTTCCATTAAAAATTAAGGTAGTGATTAAGTGATTTAATCATTCTCAAAAAGAGATTTTGGTGTGGTTCACCTAACATCACATCTTACTTTTTTCTTTTTTTTAACTTCATCTCAATGGCTTAAATAGCCAACCTTTTTCTCGTCCTTAGGTTTCTTAGCATAGTGAGCTTCAAATTCAAGTTGTTTCATGACATGAATATATTTCGTATAAAAAAAAAATATCGTTATTAAATTCTCTTTATAAAGTATATAGGAGTATAGAGACACTTTCTTCCAATCACAGGTCTCTAAGATCTTTCCTTGTCAATCCATAGACAATGATCTTCCTTATCATGATCCAGTTATCTACCTATCCTTTTCTATGACATTAATAATAATATCCTTGATCTTTAGATCAAATAATCATAAGGTATATAGATCATAGTTCTTAACCTTTCCATTTGTCCTTTTCCCCTTGTGGTCATAAAATGTATGACTTAATTGTCCTTATGATTTGCAAAGAATTCATAACCAAGTTTTGCTGGGTGGGGTACTCAGCTTGAGTCAATTCACTCTCTTTCTTCCACCCCTTAGTGTTTCCGCAAATTCCATTCTTCTCGCGTTGAACTTTTTAGTATTATACTTGCTTCCTTGGAAATGTTTTGTTATCCCTTCTTGTTGACCTTTCATTACCTATCCTTACCTCATGGCATACCTTAAATACACTTTTCTCAAAGTTAGATTTTTCATTGTTTTCTTTTACTTCACAGATTCAACATATTGAATCATTCAATAAGATATCCAATGAATATTCAACAACCAATACATTCTATCTTCTTTCTAATATCCTTATTAGTGGAGGAATATCCATACCCACAAACCTCTTTTGTTGATGTACTTCTTAACTCAAAGTGTTGCTTTCCTTGCAACTTCTAGTGTCCTGACACATAAAGCCATGTTGCATTCCTTTTCCATTTTGGAACCATTATTCATTGGTTGTTTGATTCCAAGACTTCAATAACCTCTTTGATTGTTTCTTCTAACTGTTCTGGTCTTTTCTCAATTCCTCGGTTCTAACTCTTTTCTAACAAGATCTTTTATTTTTACCCAAAAGTTTAAGTCATGAGTTCCCCAATCTTTGTGGATACCTCATTCGTTCATATCCTTCTTGAACAATCTAATATATTCCGACTTGCATACATAGGTTCGTAGTGATTACACTAATCCAAGAGTTCTTGACTCTCTCACAATTGTAGGTTGCTACAATTCAATTTATCCAATCCTTTCTACTCATTCTCTTTTCTTAGAGTCATCTATGTACAGGTTATTCTTCCTAACCTTCCTTCATAACCTGATTTCATAATCTTTTGCAATTCTAAGTTTTATCATAAGTGATGATTTAGGAATTCTGATTCCAGGGACGAATCTTTAACTAGCCCCAATTTACCCAAATTACAAAGACTTAAATCTTCCTTTTTCACTTAAGTTCTTTTCTCTTTCCATTCTGGCACAAGAAATTTTCAACCATTATCTTCTGATAAGGTTTACGCATTATTGTGTAAATGAGCTCATACCTTGTAGTGCAGAACCTGGTTGCTCTGATACCAAATGTAAAGTACGAAAAAATCTTAAATTCAAAACTTCAACAAATACTTTAAATAAGATCCATTATATTCAAAATATAGTCGGCATCTCATTCGTTTAGACATCAAGAAACTAGTTGATTACAAAACGACATAAAAGTCGATAAGATAAATTCATAATTATTCCAGTATAAAACATAAATGTGTCATAATACACAATTTCAGTTATAAATACAATGGTTGATAATAATATCAATTACAATTCGAGACTTAGGCATTCAGTCGCCATAAGCTCGTCATTACATATATCATGAATAATAAAGCATAAAAGAAGATGCCATTCGTCGATCTTCCTTCCAAAAGAAAATCTTCATCAAAGAAGATGAGAACAAGGATTAGGCGCTTTTTCTGCCCAACCTCGAAGCTTACGCTTCCCTGGAATTCCTTAGTCAATCAAGAAATACCCGACCCTGCACGAATCGCTTAGCAAAAAGCAATCTACAAGCAAGATGGAATCTGTTGCATGCCTAGTATTACTAGTAAACCACAAACATTTTCATTTTTCTAAATCATTTAAGAAAAAAGCAAGTTTGATACTGGGATATGGTAGAGAGTTCAATAAATCCATCTGTTTCAATGGTCCTTAAATTACTTTTACTTGGCCAAGTAAAATTTCATGCATGACAAATAGAACAGTTTTGGAAAAGAAAAACTACACTTTCTATTAACCCATATTCGGCACCCGTCCTGAAAGGTAAATTTCCCAAAAACATAACATGCAGAATCATCTATCATTCATGCATGGTCTAAACAGTCAAATACAATCTTTTTCAATCTTTTAACACAATGAACTGAAAACGTTGTTTAAAATGAAAAATAGTTTAAAAAGAGTTTCTTTCCATTGTTTAAATCCATAAAAGACATAAAGTTAAAATTGTAAATTGAGTAATTTATTAATCAAATTTTTTTAATGAAGGTGTAACTCCAGTATGCAAGTTTAATACATATAAAAACAAAATTAAAAGAGTACACATTCATTCGTTCATACTCATCTAATTAATGTTGTTTCAAATTTGTTTTGGATATTTTTAAATAAAACAATTTCAGTTTAACATATTCTTAGAAAAAAAATAATCGTTTATCAGATTTAAAATAACTCTTCTATTTGTTTCAAGTTTGACAGTTTCGTGGAAAGGTGAAAATTTCAAGTTTAAATAACCTCTGTTCAAAAATAGTGTTACAATTCAAAGTTAAATTTTTGTCATTTATTTTCAGTCAACAAGCATTATTTTCTGTCAGCAAAAATAAATCCATTTTCTATTCAAGATATTTTATTTTCTAAAATGATAAAAATTGTTTCTAGATTTAATAGATTCTCCTAAATTCATTTTTACTGCTTAATGCATGATTTCCAATCAGAATTTCCTAAATTCTTTTGTTTCTAAGTTCAATACTAATCTGGAAAAATTACAATCTAATTTATTTATAGTTCATTAAAATTTAAAAGAATAGATTTGCAATTAAATCTACAGATCATTTCTCTCTACTTTCATTAAACTAAGATTATGTTCTTCCACTTTTAAATCTCTCTTTCATCATTTAATCAAACAAGATTTTTTAAAAAAAATTGATACTCATTTCCAGAATTTAGAAATAGAATTGAAAGATCTATTGTAAAATTTAATTTACGAATCCTACTTGGTAAAATAGGAATTCTGGAAATGTAATTGTGAGATTTCTCTGTCTTTTCTTGAATCCTCTGTTCTTTTTCTCCCGGTGCCTCTACTTATCTTCTATCTTCTATCTACCTGTCTGTGTATCTCCTTGCTGTTGTGGCCTCTGTGTGGAGTGTCTTATGTTGCACGTGAGGTGTGGGGAGCCTTTACTTTCTGCGTTCCTTTCCCCCCCCTCTTCCTTACGCCCCCTTGTTGTAGGCGCACCTTCTCCTTGGTGCGCGTAGTGTGAGAAGGGAAGGTTGTGCGTGGGAGATGGGGAGTGTGAAGACTGTGGGTAAAGAAGTTGGCCACACCTTGGTTCCTTACTGTGCCTCCTTCACTTTGCTCTGGGTGTCTCCTCCCTGCTTCCTGTATCCTCCTCAATTCAGTTTGTTGAGTATGGTATGGATAGAGGGAAGATGAATTTTAGTTTACTCAGTCTCGCATAAGTTACTGTTTCCTCTAACAAAATCAATGATCCTCAAGGTGATTACTCTATTCCTTATTTAAAAATGGATTTTTTGCTCTCTCCTCAAATTTCCAAATTCTGTTTACCCTTTCAATTTTGGATTTTCTCTGTATATATCCCTTTTTCCATTCTCATGCATTGATCTAAACAAGGAATATGAGATCCACAATTTATTCCTTGATCTCTAGTTAAGAATTCAAACTCCAAATTTCAATTTTGAATGCTTCTTGATAATTTTAGATATTTTCTTCCTCATGTTAACTGAAGTTTAAATTTTGAATGAAGAATCAAAGTATACGTGAGTTTTGTTTTCAATTTCCCATTTAGCTAATTTAAGATTTAATTCAATTTCTGAATTTAAAAATCCACTCATTTCATAATTTCAATATTAAAAAGCATTTAATTTATAAAACACTTTATTTATTTAAATTTAATCTAATTTCGAAATAAAATCTATTGCATTTAAATTTTGAAATTTCAAACTTATTATTTCCAAATAATAATAAAATATTTAAACAATCAATCTAATAATTTAATTTAAGTCAATTTCATAAGATTTAACTAAATCATCATTTAAATCACATGCATATTTCACAATTTTGAGAAATTACATTAAAACTAGATTTTAAATTTGCAAGCATGATAAACGCAAAATACACTAAAATATTATCTATGTGAGTGTGTGAGATCCCATCTATTCATAAATGTCAATTGGCTAAACAAATCTACTTGATAGTTGTTCTCGCCTTCAATCACGTTCACTTGTTCCTGCATTCACTTGCACTCAATTCATCATCAGTAATGACAAACCCCGAAGTAAATATAAATACAATTCAAATCATAATAATTGCATTTCGATTTCAATTTCATTTAGATTTCAATTTCAATTCAATTTCAATTTCAATTTAACTATCATTAAATAATCATTTAATTTCCATTTTTATATCGACATAATAATTAATGTCTGCATTTAATAAGTCAAAGAAAATCCATACGTGACATAAATTATTAAGGGTGACAATTTTCAACACTACAGTTTCATAGCTTGAATAATTGTGTTATGTCCTTGAGAGCTATGTTAACTTATCTAGTTGCATAAATACCATTGTATGGGTCGAGTTGAATTTCATATCAAGCTAGGTAATTTATTATTGACTCACCTCTTGTGTCATTCAGAGTTTCATTATACACATGCCTTACCTTTAAAAAAATGTATTGGAATGTGGAGATCAAATCACAATATTTATTATTATGTTGGATGAAAGGGTAGAATTGAACTTTGTATGCTATGCTTGTCTTTATGTCTAGAATTGATTTTATTTTTATAGCAATTAGATATTTTTGGCTACACCTACTATTTTTGGTGCTTGCTTCCCTCTCTATAACTCTTATTGTTCTCAAGAAATATAGTCCTAAAAGATCACCCTTTAACTAGATTTTGGAACTATGATATGGCTTGCACTATAGACTTCTTTTTGCATCATGTTTGATCGTCATCAAACTATCCACTGAGTTTTTAAATAAATATGTATCCATTACATAATGGACCACAAAAACCAAATAATTAACACCAATATATTATAAATACATTAAGTTTAAAATATATCTCTAAAGTAATGTAGAACCAATCATACCCATAGTTTGCAACCAATCAAGGAAGTTAAATGATCCTATTAATGTCTTCACCAACCACCTTTTATACAACCCTATTTTCCCCAAAAATGAGATTTTATTTTCTTAGCACAAGTGGATAGCAAGGTTTTTAATGTGAAATAATACCACAATCCAAATATTTAGTTTAGGAACATAATTTAAAATGAAAACAACTCATTTTTTAGTAACATTTCACCAAGCGCAAATGTCTAAAATAATGTTCAAAAGGACCTTCAATTATTGCACAAAAAAAAATCACAACTCAAAGCTAAGATTACATGCTTTCAACCAATAACTCAATTGAAGATCCTTAAACCGGAAAGAAAAGAGTGCCCAATTGTAAATATCTAAAACAAATTTTAGTGAGACCTTCAATGATCCCACACATGTAAAATGCTTAGGAGTAAAATAAACCTACAATAAACCAAAAAGCATTGAGAAAGATACTCAAGAAACTTTTTGGATGATATTCCTCATGCATGCAATCATGTGTATAAAAATTATTTTGATTAAGGGTAAAATACGAGTTTTGAAGGGACCCAAAACCCTTTACAAAAGAGAGCAGCTGAAAAGAAAAGATAACAACAACAAACGGCAATCAACCAACCGAAAGTGAACCATCAACCAAAAACCAGCCAAAAGGAAGCCAGCCAAATGCACTACATATTCTTCAAGGCCCAGAACCATGTGTATAAAAATTGTTCACCATAAATAGTAAAGTAATTTTAAAATTTTCAAACCTTGTAAGTAGTTTAGTTGTTAGTCTAGCAATCCATAAAGCTCCACAAACTATGCTTCATTAAATTTTTTACATTACTATTAATTTCTATTAATCTCGATTTAGAAATAATAAAAATGTAGTGTACATTACAAGTTTACAAAATGAAGTCCAAACACAACAAAAAGATAATTTAATTAAAAAATTATAGCATTGTCAACAAATGCCTTAACACAAAATGTTTAACATAGGCATTAAAGAGTTTTTAGTACAAATTATTTTCTCAATCAAATTCCCAAGATTTAACTTATATTATCCATTCACCATATAAAGCAGGGATACAAACATGAATACATGGTAAATTCTTCTCAAATTCATTTAAGTGTATAATAAGGCTCTTTTTAGCGAAACACAATTTAACTCATCTAAAGAGAATAGGACAAAAAGAAGAATTCAACATGAATCATTGATACTTCATAATGTGATGTTTATATTGAAAAACTCCTAATACCAACCAAACAATATTTTGATACATACATTAATCAAATTTATTTTAACACCAATTAAGCACCGTCCAACAAAGGAGAGAAGGCTTAAAATGTATAGTTTAAGTATCCTTTGACAAAGGGTACTCGAAAATGACATCCTTCCCACAAAATTTTCTATAAACCCTAATAAAATTTTCCAACTTGTATTATGTGTTATTACTCTCTTTAGTATCTAGATAGACCTAAAAAATGGAAAATCACTTAGTCAAGCAAGGTACGCAAATATAATCTAGAACAAGTCCAAAGAATTAAATACATAGGTTTCTTTGTCACCAATAATCTTACCTTCATTATCTTAGAGCCATCAACATGGTATCTAACTTGCTTCCCAACATTCTCTTAGACATCTTTCAAGGTGGTCTCATGGACAACAATAAATACTTGACTATAGGATCAATCTAAAGCTAAGCCATCCTTCAGTGGACTCAATATTCTCTTTGTGGTAATAATATCTTTTTTTCCAGTAAGAATTGGTTTCCACAATATTTCTACAAAATAATAATAGGAATAAAGAAAAAAGCATTTGAAAAATAAAACACACAAAGGACTTGTTACACTGTTAAGCTTTCCACTAAACTTCTTTTCTAGGTCTTGCAAAATCCTCACATGAATCTTTCAAAATGCCTTCCTTAGGTGGTATGAAACATGAATGACAATTAACATACATTTCCAAATATATCAACTCAACTATACAAGACCAAAATATTTTAAAACTAACAATTATAATCTAAGACTTTTTCAACTCTACTTAAATATTATTATAGTGGTTGAAATCATCTAAGTAAAACTACTAGACATGCTAATAAATATCTATGGGTGTGAGTTTTGGAGATCAGTAAATATTTGAGGCATCATAAGTCACAAATAACATGTGGAAATCCAAGTATCGATAGAAAACCAACTTACTTGGCAAAGTCAATATACAAATCTTTGAGCTCACTCTTTAGCTCTTGATTGGTGTTATCCAGATCAAATAAGGCTTACATTGCAAATTGAAGGGAAGTTACAAAAACTTGAAATAAACCTAATACATATTGCATCAAAGATAAGATATGCAGTATAACAAGATTTGATCCTCACCTGAGCCACAAACTCCTTAAAGTCATCAAACTTTGCAATTTTTCCTTTTGAATTTTCCTTCTAGAAATATACATGATTACTACATAATAAAATTTGGGAAATCATACACAAGTCTTGTGTTCTTAAAACAAATATAGCAATTGAGGAATTGTGAATAGTACCAGCCAAAAAATCGTAAGTAATAAATAACCTTTGATTTAGAATAGACATAGAGAACTGACTAGAAGCCAAATACTCTATTAGTGCATTCATCTTTAATTTTTGCAAAATATTCTATTTAAAATGCTTTATTTCATTCATCACCTTGAGAAACATGAAGTCAACCATCCAGGTTGCTATATTTGAGGCTCGGCTGGCACCTGTCAACCTGCATTTGAAGAGGTCCATAATACTTTTCCACTCATAACTCACTAGCATGGTTTTTCACAGTCCTCGTGCCCCTAAACTCCACACCATCTCCTTCTCCTTTTCTGTGATATCAAGTCTGCAAATGCATTTAATGATCATTTCTTTCTGTTGTGTCGTCATCTTCGTGGTTGGTTTGGCAACTACCTTGCCAGACGCAAGTATGCCAAAGACTCGTCTGAAATCTGTTGGGTAGAAAGCCACCGTCACTAGAAACCCTTCGTACTCAATTGTGCTCCGGTGACCATGTTGATTATAATTTTCCACAATATCTCTTAAGTACTCCTCGGAAGCTTAGAGCTTAGTTGTAATAGCGTGTTTTATAAAAGCACATACAAAAATTGATTTGTTCCAAGACATAAGAAATTACATACAATTGTCAAAAACAATATAATGTATGTTTTATATCTCAATATAATGTGTATTTTTTTGTTTTTGTAGACATTTATTGATAAACTCCAAGAAGGGGATAAAGTTGAGGTGTTAGATCTATTTGATGGTAATGATGCGGGCATTGGGCTAATAATCTACTATTTTTCCACATGTGCAAAACAAAGCTCTTTCTTTTTCGGTGAAAAACCTATGTTTAATAAAACTAAAAAAAAACATACATAATAAAACAAAAAAATATTAAAATTATATTTGTTGGATAGTTCGTTTTGAGGAATACCCGATTCTAGTTGGGTTTGTGAAGATTTCTCTATTTTCATCCTCAACTCGAGCTTCGAAGTGGCAAATACACATCAAACACACATTCATTTTAACCATTTGTAGTGTTATCAAGCAGGGGGTTCATTTTAACTGTTAGTAGTGTGAGCTAACTAACAGTTCATTTTAGACCCATGAGAAGCGTGATTGTTCTTTTTAAACCAATGCAAATGTGTTATTGTTCATTTTACCCATGAGTGAAATGCATGGGCCAGATACTATTGGAATGTTATGCCGTTTGGCCTTCAGAATGCAGGAGCCACCTACCAACAGGCAATAACTATGATTTTTCATGAATTTGTACATACATTCATGGAAGAAAATATTCATTCGAAATGTCAGCGTCAAAATTGGTCAAAATCAGACAACATAAGCCAATCAATTATACTGTCAACATCAGTCAGCTTGCCAAATCATTTGTCAAAATGTAAATCTCGTCACTTTTTGGTCCTCTTCAAGATGTGTCCTTCTTGGATTTGGATCTTGTCAAAATGTCATTTTCCTTTTTAGGATGTGTCCTTCCTGACCTTAGGCATCATCAAACCGTTAAACCGTCAGAACTGTCAAAACTATCAACCTTTCAAACAATTAATCTTTGGCAAACAAACATTGGCAATATAATTAAATGACTGTTAAATTTTTGGCTATTTTGTCTTATCTTTTTTGTCATGTTACTAGCTACTTCGAGGATGTCCCATGAAGGATTTAGAGGTTGTTTTTGGATATTTCAGGCTTTTCCATTCTTTTTGAATTTCTTCATCCCACCTTGCGAATTTTGAATTTGGGTCGATTCTAGTTCTGTTGTTTGCTACCTCGATGATTGCGTAATGAATTTTTTGAATCAGCAGCTCAATGTTTAATGATTTTCCCTTAAAGATCCTCCTATGTCTTACTTTTTACAACATGAAAACATATTTTTGACGAATATTCCACTTGAAAAAAATATACCCCCATTTGCAAGTTATGCAAAAGATGAAAAAAAATCCATGGTCCCACTTTTACAACACTTGCAAATGTTCCTAATCGTTAGTGGTCAACATAGTTTGTCACAATTATAGTTTAACACATGAATATTGACAATAAACATAATATGGTAGCATATAATGCTTAAAATGCATATCTATGTCAATGGATTTTGTAATTCAAAAAAATAAAAGAAAATGAGCTAGAACTCCTAACCCACAAAATTCTAATTTGCATTATCTTAAATAGTGGATACAAAACTAATGATGAACTTTAATATATGACTTAAGGGGAAAGCAAGAGAAGGGTGGTGTGTGCAAAAGATCATTCCTTGTGAAAGTGGGCTATAAAAATGATCACAAAATATCATAAAATATGATCAAAATATTGATTAAAAAAACTTACATACATTTTCTTATTGTTAGGACTTCATAAAAAAAATAAAAAATTCTTTGTTTTTCATGCTCAAAGTCTTTGTGCCTTTTATTTCTTCCTCTGTAGTTTCTAAATTTTTGTGAGTGAAAATCCCAAATTTCTTGAGTATTCACCAAAGGGTCTATAAATTTGAATTTAAGTAGCCTCTAATAGAGGGTACTCGAAAATGACATCCTTCCCACAATTTTTTTATAAACCCTAGTAAAGGTTTCCAACTTGTATTATGTGTTATTACACTCCTCAATATCTAGATAGACCTAAAAAATGGGAAATTATGTCAAACAAGATAAACAAATATAACTTAGAACAAGTCCAAAGAATTAAATGCATAGGTTTCTTTCTCACCAATAGTCTTACATTCATTATCTTAGAGCCATCAACATGGTATCTAACTTGCTTCCCAACAATCTCTAAAGGATAGGTATATTCCAAGGTGGCCTCATGAAAAACATTCAATGTTTGACTACAGGATCAAACTATAGCTAAGGCATTCTTTAATGACTTCAATATTCTCCTTGTGACAATCATAACAACATCTTGTTTTTTTAGCAAGAATTGGTTTCCACAATATTACTACAAAATAGTAATAAGAAGCAAGAAAAAAAAAATGAAAAAGAAAACACACAAAGTATTATACTAGTAACCTTTCCACTAAACTTATTTTCTAGCTCATGTAGAAGCCTTACATGAATCTTTTAGAAATCCTTCCTCAAGTGGTATGAAACATGAATGACAATCATCATACAGTTGCCAAATATATCAACTTACCTATATAAGATCAAAATATTTTAAAACTAAAAATTAGAATCTAAGACTTCTTCAACTTTGCTTAAATATTATTCTAGTGGTTGATATAATCTAAATAAAACTACAAGACATGCTAATAACAATCCATGGGTGTGAGTTTTAGAGATCAATAAATATTTGAGGCATCATAAGTCACAAATAATATATGGGAATCCAAGTACTAATAGAAAACCAACTTACTTGGAAAAGTAAATATACAAATATTTGAGCTCACTCTTTAGCTCTTGATTGGTGTTATCCAAATCAAATAAGGCCTACAATATAGATGATTGAAGAGTAGTTACAACTTGAAATAAACCTAATACATATTGCATCAAAGATAAGATATGCAACATAACAAGATTTTATCCTCACCCAAGCCATAGACTCCTTAAATTCATCAAGCTTTGCACCCTTTTCCTTTTGAATTTTCCTCCTAGAAATATACATTATTTTTGCACAATAAAATTTGGGAAATCATTCACAAGTCTCGTGTTCCCAAAACAAATATAACAAGTGAGGAGTTGTGGATAGTGCTAGCCAAAAAATCATAATTAATAAATAACCTTCTATTTAGAATAGACATAGAGATTTGAGTAGCAACTAAATACCCTATTAGTGAATTCATCTTTAAGTTTTGAATAATATTCTATTTTAAAAAATTATTTCATTCATCACCTCGAGAGATAATGCATATCTATGTCAATGGATTTTCCAATTCAAAAAATAAAAAATAAACTAGAACTCCTCACCCACAAAATTATAATTTATATTATATCTTGAATAGTGAATACAAAACCAATGATGAACTATCAACATATAACTTAAGGGGAAAGCAAGAGAAGGGTGGTGTGTGTTGAAAGATTATCCCTTGTGAAAGTGGGCAAGAAATATGATCAAAATGTCGATAAAAAAATTTACACACATTTTAATTAGAGAAAGCTTTTGGATTAAACTATGTATGAGTTTCGATTGATGATTTGAATCACACTCAGTGATCCATCATCAGAAAGAGGAGAGAGTGATCTGAAACGTCGATCGAAACTCATATACAGTTTAATTAATTCAGAAACTCTCTCTAATTAACTACATGAACTGTGGAAAACTCATACCACCTATTACCAAAAATTTTAGAGCTAATATTACCTTTAATATTGATTTAAGCATTGTTAACATCATAGGACCTCATTAATTGTGGTGGTATTTTATTTGATGTCGAGGTAGCTCTAACTTTAGTTAAACCACGACAATCCTTAACTCTCTTGCACCCCAATTAATTAGCTTTTGAATATTGCAGTTACCATAGTTAATGCCTATGTTGATCTACTCGAATGCCACACATAATTCCAAGTTGCTCATTTAAATTGTTACATCTACACTTTGTTTACATGCCCTAAGATTTAATCCTACATCTAACGCCATTAACCGAAAATCTATAGTTGACAAGAAACCATGACATAAGATGAATATACATAGCCCTAATTTTTATGGCCTAATTTCTTTTCAAGAAGCATTCTCTCAGAAATCTAAATCCTATGATGGAAGAGAACATATACTAGGGCGGTTGAATATCCCTCAAAGCATACATTGAGGCTATAAAATGGCCAAGGCCAACTAACAGTATGGTCCCATGGGGGGCTTGGGCTGTTATTTTCATGGATCAAGCAGTCCCATGAAGCAAAAAAAATAATGTTATTGGATTAATTGGAATCTTTTCCTGAAAAATAGTAGCCCCTACTTTTTAGGACTGCAAATTTCAGCGGGTGAAATTGAGGTGGGGCTAGAAATTGCCCTTGCAACTTAGGAATATTTTAAAGTTGTAGGGGCAATTTCATAGAGAGCAAGGTAAGTCTCTGCAACTACCATCTGTGTGACAAGAGTCTAACTACTCACTAATTTGGTACCTTTGTAGACCCCAAAGAAGCCCTAAGAAACATCAGATATTCTGGCTAAGATATGTTGAGGTCTTTTATTTACTAGAAGTTTGTTATTTTCTAGCTAGTTGTATTCATAAGAAAATTTTGGTAAGCTTTGGGATTTATCTCCAATATTATCACCCTTTCCCTTTTGTTGGCTTTCAATGGTCATTTTTTTATCCACTAAAACTCTAATCACAACATTGATCATTGGAATTCCTTTTCTAAGCAAGAATTAGATTGGAAGGAATGATTTTTTCATAGTCCATGAGAATTAGATGTAATTCTCCTAGATTCAACTATGTGTGTTTATTTGGATCGATGTTTTGAATCACTCTTAGTGATTCATCATCAAAAGAGGAAAATCACTAAGTGTGATTCAAAACATCGATCCAAATAAACACACAATTAAATTCAGAAAAAATTACATCTAAGAACTAGATCTTCATAATCCATTATTTTATTAACAAAATATTATTTTCTTATCTGATACAATACTTTTTTTTTAAATGTAAAACTTTGACCCTGATCTGTTACATAGCTTTTGCAAAAAGGTTGGTATAAGTTCCACCCTTTAATATTTTTTAGAAGTAGAAATAAACATCCAGGAACCATCATTACACTCTAAATCATCACATATCAAATTTGATACAATTTTAATTTTTTATTTTCATGTATATCAGTGGGCTAAAATAGACATATCCAGGATTTATGATTCCTTCTAATTTCTATCTTGAAATATTAATAATCAAATTTAGGGCCCAACCTCAATGGGTTTGACCAACTTGAACATTTTGATTCAGGCAGAGCTTTTGACAAGACTGCATTTTTATTTTCTAGTGTAAAGTACCATATTCGTTTGTTTTTAAGACCGAATGTTACCTTTTTTATTCAAGGTAAATACATGTCACCTCCTAGGATAGATCATCATCTTTAAATTTTAAAGTAAAGTGCATTTTACAACTTAAGACCTAAAAAACATGTATTCATTTCTACAAAGTTCATACCTTATTTTTATGACAAAATATCATATTGGTAATATAATGTAGAGTGAAAATTTTTCTTTCTAAACATAACAGTACAGTAAATTATATGTATTGCCCAATTCCAATAGTTGCTTCTTACATACTAAAATAGGAATAGTAAATGCAAAATTGGAAAGAAATAATTCACTCATGGAATTTGAATAAATTATAATTATTTTCTTGACTTGATATTCATTACATTTTTAACACAATACATAATATTTGCTCCAACTTTTTATACTTTTTTTAATAAAATATTGCATATTTATTGGCACAATCACATGGGGAGATATATGGATCCTTCAAATCCACAACTTGTCATGCCCTTCTGCCTACATAGAAACACAATATAACTTTTTCATGGCTATTGGTGGTGCTCGCTACCCAACCTTTAGCTAGAGAAACTAACCACCCCTGAGCTAGGACATCTCCATAGAAACCGAGTAACACACAAGCCCATAACATTACATCAAACATTGAGATACACACACATACAAAAAGACACCCAAGCCCAAGGATTGATTCGCGCACATTAAATTTTCTCTAGATCCATTAGGGGGAGATAAGGTGACATCTCAACCTAATGGGAAAATTTTGAAAAATTCATACATAATTTCAAATATCCCTTTTCACAATTTTTACTTCTCAAAGTATATCCATTTCACATCCCAAACACTGTCCTCAATATAAACAAGAAGGGTACTCATACCCAAGTTCCTTCACAAAAAGATTTTTTTTCCATGGAAGGTTTTCCCTCTCTTAACCCTACACTTAGGGGTCTCTTATGAAGTGAGAGAGCAATCCTCATAACAACCCATCCCAAATTTTATCACAACAATAAGCACAAAAACATACAATGAAAACACAAATCATTCATTATAAACATTCAACCAAATTCATACATAAACAAATATAGGAGCTTGATTCCTAACTCTTCAATCTTTCCAAGAAAAATATTTTTGAAGAAGAGCTCCAAGCCTTACAACTTATCCCAAGTCTTTGCAGACAATTCTTTCAAGAAAATTTCCAAAAAAACAATGATGAAAAATAACCCCCAAACTACCCAAAAGGAAATGCTAAATAGAGTCCCAATTCAGATCCTTTCCAATGGGGAGGTGACACTTGTCACCTTCCCATCCCTCTAACAAACCCCCTTAAGTCTCCCTTATGTGGGAGAAATTTAATGGAAGGAGTCTGCTCCAATTCCTACTTAAAAATATTAAAAAATAATCATTAAGAAGGGGGTTCCACTTGGGAAACTCCACCCCAAAATCCTCCATGCATAACTGAACTTGGAGAAAAATGAGGATGTGATTGGAACAATTCCATCCACTCCCCACAACTTCAAATTTCGTCACCCCTCTTAATGGGCAATTATCAGGGGTCATATCTTGGATTTAGTCCAGAATATGAATTTAATTAAGTACCCAACCCTTGGGTTACCACCATAAGGGTTTACAATTTATTAAATTACACAAAATAAAACCTTTTTCACCCCTTTAGAGACTCAAACAAATTTAAATCTGAAAATTCTCTCAAGGATAAAATTTATAAAATTAAAATTCAAACTTAAAACTTCAAGACCTCACAATTCACAAACACTCATGGCTCAAACCACATCACATAAGTCACATTATGTTAAGACTGTAGTCCTTCCAAATGGACTATAGTTGCATTATGAGGTTTGTTACATTGGATCCCTTGAAGATCTCTAATTCCATTGGCCATAGAATAATGCACCACACACTCAATTTCACACATTAATACATCCAATAGATTGCCAAAGCAATTGAAATAAAACATATATATTCACATTATAAAATTTCCATGAAGCATTTTAAATCACACCAAAATTCTAATTCCCAATTATCATAGTCTCAAATATTCATAATCATTGAATTCATATAAGAGAATTTATTCAATTTCACAATGTAAACAATTATTTTTCATTTCCTAATTTTATTTAGCACTTAATCATTTCATCTCAATATCAAAATTAACATTTGCATCACAAGTTATTGGACTACAATTTATCAATTCTACACATGTATTTTAATCATCCATAAAAATCAAATATAGTGTCAAGTATCTAAATTATTATTATAACATGAGCACATATAAAATATCAGTCTGAATGATAGAAATATAACATAATGTCTAGTAATCAACACAAAAAGTATCATAATGAATCAGTCTAAATGAAAGTAAAATAGCATAATGTTTAGTAATCAATGAGCGCGCCTTACATCCTCCCCTGTAGGAATGAACTTCCTCCTAGAAGTCATCAAAGAGGTGAGGATATAGTGCTCTCAAATATGAGGCATCATCCCAAATAGTTGCAACCGCATCATACTATTCCCATTGGACCCTGACTTGGTCTAACTCTTTCCCTCGAAGGGCCAGTGTCTTCCAAGCCAAAATGTGAATGGGATCCAATGCTAGTTGCCCGACTGACTCCACCTGCAACACATTCAAATCCAGTACATGAAAATCATCATGCACATAACGTCATAACACTAATACATGAAACACATTGTGGATGCACAACAGGCTAGGTGGCAAGGCTAGATGATAAGTTATGAGACCTATCCACTCTAAGATCTCAAATGGGTATGCAAATTGTGGTGCAAGCTTAGAGCCTTTTCCATAATGGATTGGACTCTTATGTGGTCACACTCTCAAGAATGCATGATCACCAAATGATAAGCTTTGATCAATCCTCTTAGTATTGACATACTTCTTCTCACAATGGTGTACCTCTTGTAGATGTTACCTAATGAAATCCACTTGTCGCTCCATATCTTGAACCAAATCTAGACCAATCACCACTTTGTCCTCTATTTGATCCCAAATCAAATGGGTCTTGCAAGGTTTGTTGTACAAATTCTAAAATGGTGGCATGCCCAAGGAACTATGATGCCCATTATTGTAGGAAAACTCAATCAAGTACAAGTATTCCTCCCAATGTGATTGATGGTTCATAACGTACATGCATATCATGTCCTCTAATACCTTATTCACCCTCTTAGTATGCCCATCTATCTTGGGATGACAATCCAAATTGAAGTTGAGTTGTGTGCCCAACACATGCTACAATGATATCCAAAATGTTGGTGTAAAGAGTGAATCTCTATCTAATATAATACTATGAGGGACTTCATGTAGTCTAACAATATCATCAAGGAAAACCCTCACTACTACTGGAGTCATACAAGTCATACAAGTCATACAAATGGGTCAGAAATGAGCTGCTTTGGTCAATTTCTCAACAATAACCACGATGGCATCATGGAGGTGTGAGGACAAAGGCAGACCAACAATGAAATCTATTGAAATGGTATCCAATTTCCACTTAGGAATATCATATGGGTAAAGAAGTCATGTTGGATACCGAAGCTCCACCTTGACTATCTAACACTCAAGGAATCGAGTAATGTAATCTACAATGTCTCATCACATCCCTAACCAATGATATAGTTGTTTAAGATTAGTGTGCATCTTCTTCACCCCTTTGTATAGGGTGGTCTATGTGCCTATGATAAAATGATTGTATGAATATAATCTATACTAATTACATAGATGTAGCCTCTATGTCATAGTAAACCATTGGTCTCCAAGGTGTATCCTAAAAAAAATTCCCTTAAGGTCCCTCTGTGATTGGATCTCTTGTTGGACTGCCATGTACTACTCATCCTTTGATAAATTTTGTAGAATTTAACTCCTCAAATTTGTTCTCAAAGACATCAATGATAACTTGTGTCGCCTCCTGCTCAAAGAATTTGCTACCACATTCACCTTCCCTTTGATGTAATTCACATCAAAGTCATACTCACATAGAAACTCCATCCAACGCCTCTAACGAGCATTTGGATTTAGTTGAGTGAAGATGTACTGAATATTGTGGTGATCTGAGTGCAACTCAAAGTGATGTCCTAAAAGAAAATGCCTCCAATGAACTAGAGTGTGAACTACCATTGTCAACTCCAAGTCATGAGTAGGGTAGTTTAGGTCATGGGTTTTTATTTTTCACAACTCATACGCGATCATTATACAATCTTGCATAAGTATCACACCTAAGCCATCAATTGAGGTGTCAATAAAAACTATGAAATATGTCGATGAGTCTGGAATTACTAATAGGAAAATTAGTGAGACGCTCCTTGAGGGTCTAGAAGGCCCTCTCACATTGTTATGTCCACTCAAAATTCTCCCTTTCTGCTCAAGGGAAGTAATAAGATGTGCAATCCTAGAAAAACCCTCAACAAAACGGTGGTAATACCCTACTAATCCCATGAAATCGCCGACCTATTTCACGGTGTTAGGTGTTGACCAATTTATAATGGCCCTAATCTTTGATGGATCTACTAAGGCACCATCACAAAATATGATGTGACCAAGGTAATGAATCTTAGGGTGAAAGAAGGCACACTTTGACAAGATATCATACAATTGGTGCTCCCTCAAACACTATAGAACCTATCACAAGTGCCCTTCATGTTCCTCAATTTGTGAGTATATCATAATGTCATCAAGAAACACTATCACAAATTGATCTAAGAAGGTACAAAATACCCCCTTCATGAGACTCATGAATATTGTAGGGGCATTTTTCAACTCAAATGGTACCACTATAAACTCATAGTGACCATATCTAGTCCTGAAGACAATATTATGAATATATGTCTATGCAATCCACAACTGATGATAACTGGACTTAAGTTCAATTTTTGAAAATATTCTAGCTCCTTGTAACTAATCAAACAAATTATTGATCCTCGGAAGCGGGTAACAATTCTTAATTGTCACCTTATTCAATTGTCTATAGTCTATGCAAAGACAAATGGATTCACATTTCTTCTTAACGAAGATGACAAGAGAGCCCCAAGGCGAGACACTTGGATGAATATGACCCTTCTCTATAAACTAAATCTTGAGATAATTGAGCTCATGTGTGTTCATCCTATAGGGTGCCCTAGATATCAGCTCAACTTCTGATACTAAGTCTATGTGAAAGTCAATCTCTTGATGCGGTGGCATGCCTGGCAACTTAGAAGGAAATACATCGAAAAAATCTCTAAGAATTGGATGGTCATCCAATGATGTCTTTGTAACCTCTTCTTGCTTATAATTGATGGTGATGGAAAACATCTGACATCCCTTGCACATACACTTCTTCAATTGCATAGTGGATATCGTGCAAAGGAAAATAGGTCTCTACACCCCTAAAATTACCACTATAGTACCATGGTCATTTACATAGTTAATCACCTTCCAACGGAAATCCACCTTAGCTTGATGTGCATCAAGCCAATCCATACCCAAAAACACTACATAGGATCCTAACAAAGTAACATGAAGATCAACTGTAGTAGTCAAGTCTCCAAATCATAACAAACAATCTCTATGGAATCTATGGACACATTAATCCCCGAGGCTAGATCAACCTCCCACCTATCCTCTTGCCTAAATTCCACTAGCCCACTACACTCCTCTACAAAATTGGATATAAAATAATTAGACATCCCAAAATCAAATAAAATGGAAACATGTGTATCTCTATCATACCTAGGGCCTCAATAACTATGGGTTAGTGCTAAGCTTGGCTATTATCGACCATCACAAAGGATCGATGGGACTTTCCCACATCACCCACTATCGGCTCAAAGACTGTTGTGTGTTGACCTCTAGATACAAAACCCTAAGGACACTCTCTAGCTAGGTTCCAAATCGCATTACATACATAGCATGGTCCTCTCATTTTTACATGAGTCGGTTGAGTCCTACTAAATTTTTTCCCATTAGTCCTACTAGAACCATTGTGTCTTCCATGGAAATACTGATGTGAGTGTGTTGGGGTGGCACCATGTACCCGAGGATGTTGATCTCTATGAGGACCCTATGGTCCTCATGGCCTAGAGTGGCCACCCTTAAAACCTTGTTGAGGTTTGGAACTCTGACTCTATTGATATTGCTACGATAGCCTAGATGGTCCTATAGAAGGTCTAAATCCTCCCTTTCAAGGAAGGAGAGGTCGATGAAAACCTTATACCCATGTACCTTGATTTTGGTTTTAAAACCACTCTCATGCATCATGGGCTTTACCCTAAATCTCCTCAATAATAAAGGCCTTCTCCACAACAACCCGAAGGCTCTTTGGATTGACCATACAAATGGGTCATGATATGCTTGCATTTAGTCCCTTGATGAAATAGTTAATGAGGAGCTTCTTGTCTTGAAATTAGTTCACATACTACAATTTCTCTAAGAATTAGCTCTCATACTATGCTACTGATAGTCCCCTTTGATGGAGATCATGAAACTCGTCAATACGACATTGCCTAAAGTGCTCAAATAAGTAGCTTTCCCTAAACTGCTTAAGGAAGGTCTCACAAGTGATGGTATCAATAGAGAGGTGGTGTTTGCACTCCTCATGGAACCACCGTGTAGAGGTTATGCCATGAAGCAAGTGGAACAAATCATTCTTTTAGTTTTATTGCATATGCACACAATATAAAGCACCTCTCCAAACTGAGATGCCAAGACTCGACCTCTACTCCATTTTTGGATCCCTCAAAATCAGGTGGTAATAGCTGTAATAATTCTTGAATCTGATCGTTAGCATCACATTTTTGCTCTAGTCTCAACTGATACCTTTGGCTGAGGTACCTATGGTGGAAGATCCAAGTGGACTAATCCTTTCTCACCCTTGTCATAATTATGCTTGTCATGAATGTGAATGGGACTCTTGTTGCACTCTTTACGCTCTGATCCACATGCCCCTACAGAGTGTTGTGATCACTCATGTCGAGAACCCTCATCTAAATCTAGTAGTCTAGCAATTACCCCAATCAAATCCTCTAATTCATGGAGAATTTGGGAATTGAGGTTTGACAAAGGATCATATTGAAGTGCCTCTAGAACACATGTGTTGTTGGTGGTGTCTCAATTCACTCTCTCTTTACACCACATCTATTACCACGCCCACATCCTTTTCATGTCCTAAACGTCATCCTACATGATAATTCCATAAGGAACTATTAACATGGTGAACGCATATGTCCAAAGTTCCCGATGTTGGAACCTAGGCTCTAATACATGTGCCTAGACTACAAAGTGCTCAACATGTACACCATCAAAGATATGTTTCCTTTTCTAATTATTTATGATTTTCTAGATAAATTGAATGGAGTTATATTTTTTACATAGATCTTAGATCAAGTTATCACCAAATTCAAATTAAGGAAGATATTCCTAAGAAAACATTTATGACTTATGAAGATCATTATGAGAGTTTTTTTATGCCATTTGGTCTTACTAATGGACCATCTATATTTGAAAGTTTGATGAACATATTTAAGAAATTTTTGAGGAAGTTTGATTTAGTGTTTTTTGATGATATATTTATTCATAGCAAGACTTGAGAGGAACATTTGCAACATGTAGATCAAGCATTACAAGTTCTCAAAGATCATCATCCCTATGCTAAGCCTTCCAAGTATGATTTTGGTCTCAAAGAGGTGGAGTATTGGGGACACATAGTTTCACATCAAGGAGTAAAGGTGGATCCTAACAAAATTATAGCTATCATAGAACAACGTGTTCCTAAAACCATTAATAAAGTGAGGGGTTTCTTATGTTTGAATGGATATTATAAAATATTTGTGAAGAATTATGGTCATATAGAAGCAACCCTCATAGCTTTATTGAAGAAGGATTTTTTTCAATGGAATGAGTTTGCTAATGAAAATTTTGAAATATTGAAGGAGGGTATGTGTAATACTCTACTTCTTGCTACTCCAGACTTCACCAAGGATTTTATTATGGAATGTGATGCTTCAAGAAATGGTATAGGATAAATTCTCATGAAGGAGGGTTGGCTCATTGCTTTTAAAATTCATCAATTCAAAGGTAAGAATCAAATCAGAAATATTTATGAGAAGGAAATAGTTATTATTCATGTAGTAAAATAATGGTATTACATAATGGGTAAACACTTCAAGGTTAAGACAAATCATGGTAGCCTAAAATATTTTTGAAACAAAGATTTCTTTGAAGAGCAAAAAAAATGGATCACTAATATGTTGGGATATGACTTTGAGATCGTATATAAGAAAGGGAAGGAAAATGTCATGGAAGATGCATTAAGGGGAATGAAAAGGATGAAGCTTTATTGTGTCTTTTCAATATTACAAGAAGACTGGGTAGCAGAAGCCAAAGTAGAGTGGTTGAATGATTTTATACAAGTAATATCATTCAATAGTTACAAAGTGATCTCAGTAGTTCAAATACATTTTTTTGGAAGAGAGATGTTGGTGGTGTAAAGTGCGATTGTATCTCTTCAAGAATTCCACTCTCAAACAAAATAAAGGGAATACAATTAGGATGACTGGTCTTTTGCAGCCCTTAGTTATTCCTAGCTAATGTTGGAAAGAGGTCTCCATGGACTTCTTCACATGGCTTCCCAGATCTAATGGTAAGAATGGCATCATGGTAGTGGTGGATCACCTCACTAAATATGCACATTTCATTGCATTATCACATCCTTCTACAAAAAGTATAGTGATAAAATAATTTTTAGAAAATATACAAAATCTACACAATACACCTAAGGTTATTGTCAATAATCATGACCCTATCTTTAATAGTAACTTTTGGATAGATTTACTCTCATGTTTGGGAACTCAATTGGCTCATGGTTATTCATACCATCATCAATCTAATGGGAAAATTGAGGTTGTATAAGTGTTTATAAGGATATGTATGTTGTTTCAATTCAAATAAAATCTCAATGGGTAGATTGGCTACCACTAGAAAAATAGTGGTTTAGCACTTTCTTTAACAATTCATAAAAAAATTATCTCCATTTATGGAACTATATGGATATCATCATCCTTCCATCACATCATTGTTGAAGGGGTCATCAAGATTTCATACCATGGAGGACCACATGCTTCATTTGCAACAAGTACTTTCAAGACTCAAGGAGAATCTATCTATGGCACAAAATCAAATGAAGCAGTAGGCAAACCAACACCATAATGAAAGTAGTTATGAAGTTGGGGACTAGGTTTTATTGAGATTGTAACCTTACAAGCAAATTTCACTAAACAATAGACAAAGAACTAGTCTTTGAAATATTATGGCCCATACCAAATCATGCAAAAGATAGGTAGTGTCACCTACAAGCTTAATTTGTTTCCAACATCAAAGATACATCTAGTTTTTCATGTTTCATGTTTGAAGAAGGTAATTGGGAAAAAATATCGAGCTACTCAGACAATATTACTAGAGCTCAATGAAGAAGGAATAATCATCTTGGAACTAGAGTTCATTCTTCAGACACAAAGAATCTAAGGACTAGAACACTCACCGAGCATTTCATCCAATGAAAGAATTTACCAATTGAAAATGCCACATGGGATCATGAAGAGTTCATTCAGAAGCATCCACACTTGATTAGCATTGAGGACAATGCTTCTCTAAAAATAAGGGGCATGCTACACCCTTAACCTTAGATTAGACATAGGGTTATGAGTATTCAGCTTGTGGATACCTTAACTCTTAATTAAGTCATATTATCATATTATTATTTAGTTATTTAAGTCAACCTAAAGCTTATATATGGTTATTTGTCAGCCTAGATGATATCCTAGGCATAAATAGGGTATATATAGGAGGTAGTGAGTTATCTATATTCATCATATTATGAAATATGTTCTTATTGGAGGTATTTGGAGGTTTTCCACCTCGAAGTGGCTTGTTATTCTCATCTATTACCAAGTACTTTCAACATATTTCATATTTATTCCTTTTTTGCAAGTTATTTCATTATATTAATACATCTTCCTCTCTATTTGGGAATCATGTTGATGTTTGTGTGTGTATGTGTGCATATTTATGTGTCCATATGCACATATTTATATATGTGATACAAAAATACTTTGTAAAATTGTAATGGTGAAAATATATACCTTGAATTTTCTCTTTATTTTGGATTCACTTTGACTTGTTTGTTCCAATTGCAAAGACTAGCATACAAATGTCATTTTTATTTGTTAAATAGTCAATGATATGTTGTTTGTATGCTAGCCATTGCACTTGAGTCAAATGAATCAAAGAAAATCCATTATTATAATTATAAATACATATGTATGTGTGTACATACATACATAAACCTACATACATACATACATTCATACATATATACAAAATGTACATACATGAATGTATACATTTGTGTACAAATATACATACATATGTATGTATATGCATACATATGTATGTGCATGCATACAGACAAATACATATGCTCATACTACATACATGTGTAGCTATATATATGTGTGTGTATGTGTGTGTGTTTGTGTTCATACGTACACACACATACACACATATGTACATACATACATACATACATACACATACACATACGCATACACATACACGTACACATACACACATACGTACATACACATAAATCTAGTAAAGGACAACTAATTGTCATCCAATTAACCACAATGGTGTCCTCCTAATATACCTATTGACACATCATTTCTAAATGAATATATATTACATGTTTACTCTTTTTCTCCTTGGATTACATTTTTCATGTTCTAAATGCATTATCAATTCTCGAGCAATAACAATATCAATACCTCTCCATTAAGAGATTTTTTCCCCATATTTTCAATGTTGATTTTCCTTGCACTAAAAATGTGGTAGAATATTATACATATAATGTGGGGTTATGTGTATCCACCTCTTTAAAATATGCACATATTGGTATTCATGAAAATTCATGACTTATAGCTAGACAATTAACTTCCAACTATAAGGGGAAAAAGAAAAATTGACACAATATCATGAGTTGGCATTATATATACTTATTCTTTAGCCTCATTCCCCATTAATGCCATCCCATGAAAGGACACTGTGATGGTTTCATTTTTTGATTTTTCTTTTGGTGGCTAAAAATATATTTATAATGCTAGATATTTTATCGGTTACTTGAATAATTCCTTGGTAAATAAAACATTATCAATAGCTTGCTAAGAGGGAAATTATCCCTTAATAATTAAGTATCCAATATACAAAAAATAACATAGAAAATAAACACAAGTGTAGTAGGAAGATGTGCCTTGATATTCAATCCACTCAAAATAAAATACCCTTAAAGGTAGCACTCCACCATATATAACATTTCCTAAGCAAGGAATGACTCCAAGAATTATCCAACAATGAGACCCAAAGATGCTAGGACAATTATCCCTTATGGACTAAATATTGTTGGCATTGAGATTGTTGGTTGGCATTAGATTGCCGTTGATGTCAACTCATGGTATCAAAACCATTGTATGCAGCTACAGGAAGTTCACAGTGACAGAAAATTCATGCTACAGGAACCTCATAGTTTGCAGCTACAACAGTGTGCAGTTCATGCTACAGGAACCTCATAGCGATAGGAACTTTCCAATTCAAATAACATCTTAAATGGTTGGTCAACAATAGTCAACTTTACAACTTGGACCAATGAGAGGATAATGATTTTGCATATACGTGGAAAAAATTTTGTGGAATAATGATGCGCTAAGTAATAACTTAGTGAATATGTGGAGGTTTGGCCAATTACCTCTTTGTTTATTTTGCTAAGTTTTTGCGCGGCTAAAGGAGATTGGTTGCGTTATGTCATTCCTCAGATATTATGACAACTATAGGCTAATGTGCAGGTTTAACCCTAAATTGAAGGTTTTTGTTTGTCATTTTATTCAACATAAGGTATGGTGGTTTTACCCTAAGCTGACACATCAATTTTTTGTCTTCTCTTCCACTCAATAAGGCGGTTGTCTATTATCGATGCATAGATTTTAATCAGGTTTTATAATCCTTTTTTCCTATGTCTTCAAGTTGCATTGACATGGTTCAAATAAAATCAGATTTTATTCATTCTTTGCTTGGCGGTGAAGTATCCTTCTATAGCAATATTATATGGAAAGATTTTAATTTTTTTTTTCTAAATAACCTATCTCTTGTTGATTCTGTTTAGTTGATGGTGACACCCTAGATATAGATATCTATTTATTATAGATTAGATATTAAAATTAGATTTGCAAGCTGTAGCTAAACTAGACAAATCAATGCTATAGGAATTTGCTTGTTGTTTTGATTAAAAAATAAAGAAAAGGAATTTGAAATTAATGGCAACCAGTCTAAATAGGTGAAGTAACATTGAGTCATCTAGTTGCTCAAGAAGAGCATTAAATACTTGCAAAAGGAATAATCAAAGAAGAATAAGATTTAGGTTTTAAATGTTCTGCAGATCATTAAAGAAGTTTAGGGCAGATTTAGAAGTTGTGATGACTAAGATAAGACGTCTCAAATTAAAAATCATGTTGCTACAGGAATATAAGATTCTTTTATTGTTAGCCACTAAAATAGCATCGTAAAAAGAGTTTGATATGCTATAGGAATGTTAGGAAGTTGTTGTCAAGAAGTTGCAGAAGTTGTTCTACAAAAGATTAAGGCTACACAATTTCTCTGATCTACAAGAGTAATATATAAAAAAAGATAGTTATTCATTGTTGTTGTGTACATAATGTGTATGTAGAGAAGAGAGTAGAGTAGAGAGAGGGTACGAGTGGAGTGTAGAGAGGTGTGGAAAAGAAAGAAGATAACTCTATAAAATAGAGTATGTATTTCTAAGTGTTGAATGTTTTATTTATGTAGAAGTGTGTGAAGGTATGTGAGAGTTTTGTAGAGACTTATTGTGTGGATGCAAATCATAGAGTTTTACAGAGTTAGTGCAAGAATACTTGCAGAGTTAATTGATGATAAAAATACTGGAAGCTATTTGAGGACAAAAAAATCATAAAAGTCTCAAGACTACATAAATCTATTTGAGTTACAAAACTTCATTTGTAACATGACATTCAAATTGTAATCATAAATCAATTATTGTATAATCATCTGAGTGGGTGCTCAGATTAGGGGTAGAAGCTCCTTTGAGTTGGTGCTCATAAATTTGGAATTGGTATTCCTTTGGGTTGGTGCCCATAAATTGTAATTAGAAACCATTTCCATCATGAGGCTGGATTAGAGCAGTAGCCTCTAGCAGCTATTCTCATCAAGGTTTTTCCTCATATATCTTGCATTGTGGGATGCATTTTGTGAGTTTGGTTTAGTTACCTTTCCTTTTCTATTGATTTATGCTTTCAATGTTTATTGTCATAATGCTTGGGAAGTTAAAATTTCCAGTCCACTGACTCACCCCCCTCTCAGTGGTCTTTGTGTTCCTTCAATTGGTATCAGAGCCCCAGGTTCCTTGTTAGAAAGCTTTCTCCAGCTTGGGTAGATTTTGATTTGTGAACACAATGGCTAAGCATGAATCCACTTCTGCAAAATTACCTAAGTTTGATGGCATTAACTACGCCTTTTGGAGTAGAAGAATGAAAACCTACTTGTCCTCCTTAGGTTGTGATGTATGGTTGATTGTCAAAAATGGTTAAATGTTCCCCAAACTCCTCCATATGACCTTGATGTTAAAAACGAATATGAGTACAATGCCAGGACCAAGCATGCTATTCTTAGTGGATTATCTGACACTAAGTTTGTCAAAGTTATGAACTATGAATTTTCAAAACAAACTTGGGATAAACTACAAAATATTTATGAAGGTGATGAGAATGTGAAGGAAGCTAAATTATAAAATCTCAGAGCTCATTTTGAAGGATTGAAGATGAGGGAAGATGAGAAGATTGTTGATTATCTACTAAGAGTAGATGAGATTTTTAATGTTGTAAGAGGACTTGGTGAAGAAATTGATGACAATATAATTGTTAAGAAAGTTCTAAGGTCATTAATAACAAGATGTGACACTAAAGTTTCTGCCATAGAAGAAGTTAGGAACTTGAAGAATTTCTCCATGGATGAATTGTTTGGTTCATTATTAGCCTATGAAATGAGGTTTGTGAGTGTTGAACCTTATAAGAGAGAAGTTGCCTTCAACTTAGTGAAGAAAGGAAAAAAAAGCAACTGCAAACGTTGATCAAGAAGAACCTGACAATGCTAAAGAAAATTTTGTCAAGAAATTGAAGAAAGGATCGGGCAAGTATAAGGACAAGTTTCCCTTCAAGTGTTCTAATTGTGGCAAGATTGGAAATTTTTCCACTAAGAGTCCTTATGAGAAGAAGGAAGAAAACATTGAAGAAACTAATAAGTTCAGACCTAAGAAGTTCTATAAATCCAAGAAGAAAAAAATTCAGAAGAAGAGAAGTCTTCTCACTGTGGAAAGTGAAATGTCAGATGATGAAAGTGATTCAGTTGAAGACACTAGTGAATATGAGAAAGAGGTAAATCTCTTCATGGCTCAAGAAGTTCTAAATGACAAGAAGATTGAAAATGATTCTCAATCTAAAAATTCAAAAATAGTTGATAGTGATGAGGAAGATGAAGATGATGTTGAGGTTGATCTTGAAGGAGAGTTGATTTGTGCTATTAGTGAATTAAATAGGTTTAAGAAAGAGCATAAAAAATTAAAGAACAGTGCCTTACAAGAACAAATCTAGTTAGAAAAGAGTTTTATCACTTTAAAGACACAGTTGGAAGAAGCACAAAGAATGGATGAAGTTTTGAAATCAGAATTTGATGCAAAGCAAAAAGAATGTCAAAAGTTCGAACAAGAGGTAGTAACTCTAAGAAAAGAGTTAGAAAATCGCCAAGAAGATCTAAAGTTGAGAATGAAAAATGAGAGCAACACTAATGCACTAAATGATATACTTGGTAAGAAGAAAAAGAAAAAAGATTGTAATGGTGTTGGCTATGAACATGGTGAGAGCTCCAATATGGGTGAAAAACCCAAGAAGAAGATTGTTTTCATTGTTGCAACAAGTGAAAACGCTACTGCCCCAAGTCATAAAATTAATGCTACCACATGTGAAAATGTTGTTGTTCCAAGAGATAGTATTGCTTCCCCAAAGGATAACATTGTTGTCCTACATGTTACTGTTGTTGCCCCAAGGATGAGAAGATCTATTGCTACTATGGAAACAACTAGAAGTATTTCTCGATATAATAATTGGTACACCCCTAAATTCTATACTTATTGTTTTAGATGCAATGCTTATGGTCATAAGTTCATACATTGTAAAATGTTGAGAAGAGCAGCTCCAAATTTCATGAGAAAAAATTATTTTGCACCTTTGAGAGATTTGGATATTTTGTGTTACAATTGCAATAATCTGGGACATAGAAGTGTAGATTGTAAAAGTTTAAGTCGGACTAGTAAAAGCTTCAACTTTCCTATGTTCAATAAGAATATTGAATGCTACCATTTTCATAACTATGGACACACTGCAAATTTTTGTAGAGAAAAATCTACTAAACTTGAAAAGAAAGTAGTTGCTTCCCCCAAGAACAAAGATGAACAAACAATAGCAAAAAAGAAGAATGAAACCAAGCAAAAATGGAAAAAGGTCAGTAAAGAAAAAGTTCAATCAAGCATGTTAGCACAAAAAAAATTACACACAGAATAAAAATATATGGGTGATAGATAGTGGTTCCTCGAACCACATGATTGGCGACTGGAGCAAATTCAAACAGTTAGAAAATTGGAATGGTGGATCGGTTAAGCTTGGTAATAACTCCTCAATCAAGATAAAAGGTAAAGTAACTCTAAGCATTGATGGGAAACTGCTGACAAAGGATGTATACTATGTTGAAGGGTTGAAACATAACTTACTTAGTGTTAGTCAAATGTGTCACAACAATTATAAATTTTCATTTGATTCCAAAGGATGTGAAATCAGGAAAAAGAACAATGGAAGATTAGTTGTTGAAGGGAAAAGAACAAATGGAAATGTCCACAACTTGAGAGAATGTCATGAATCTCAATGTATGATTGGAAAAATGAATGAGAGTTGGTTGTGGCACATGAGGTTGGGACACATAAATTTTGACAATATTGTCAAAGTAAGCTCAAAAGGTCATGTGAGACACATGCCAAAGATAACTAAACTAGCAAATAGTATCTATGATGAATATCAAAAAGAGAAGCAAACCAAAGTGAGTTTCAAGACTAAAGAGTACTCAATCACAAGGCCACTTGAGTTAGTACATACAGATTTATGTGGTCCCACAAGGACAAGATCTTTAAATTGTGGCAAATACTTTATGTTGTTGATTGATGACTACTCAAGGATGACTTGGGTAACTTTCCTACAAGATAAGTCACAAGCATTTGAAATGTTCAAGGTATTAAAAAAGATGGTTGAGAAACAAAGTGGTTACAAGTTGAAATGTTTAAGATCAGACCGTGGTGGAGAATTTACATCAAATCAGTTTGAAGACTATTGTGAACAACGTGAAATTAGAAGACAATACTCTACTGCCCAAACACCTCAACAAAATGGATTTGTTGAGAGGAAGAATAGGAATCTGAAATAAATGGCAAGAACTATGCTTAATGAGTCAAATCTACCGGATGTTTATTGGAAAGAGGTTGTTCATACAAAAATATACACACTAAATAGGGCCCAGCTAAGAGTGAATAGTAAAAGGACACCTTATGAGCTATGGTATGGTAAGAAACCTTTTGTCAAATACTTCAAAGTTTTTGGTAGTAAGTGTTTCATTAAGAAATATGATGATGGGCTTGGTAGATTTGATGCAAGATGTGATGATGGAATATTCTTAAGATACTCAACTCATAGAAAGGCATATAAGTGTTTCAACAAGCACCTCAAGAGAGTAGTTGAGTGTGCACATGTGAGAATAGATGAAGATTTGCAAAAATCAAGACAAAAATTAAAAAATCAAATTGAAGAACATCATGCTAAAGTTGAAGAGCAATCAGAAAATGAAGAATATGTAGTTGGAAAAACTCCAAATAAACCCCCAAGCAAGTATGTTCAGAAGTACCACCCTAAAAGTTATATTATAGGAAGCAAAAATATTGGTGTACAAACTAGAAGAAGACATGTTGGAAATGATGATCAAGTCAACTTGTGTCTTCTAACTGAAATAGAACCAAAGAGTTACAATGAGGCCAACAAGAGTGAAGATTGGATAAAGGCTATGAAAGAGGAGCTACAATAGATTGAAAGAAATAAAACATGGGATTTAGTTCCAAGGTCAGCTGATAGGAAAATTATTGGTACAAAATGGGTCTATAGGAACAAAGTAAATGAAAAAGGTAAATTTATTAGAAATAAAGTTGGACTAGTATTCAAGGGATACTCTCAAGTCGAGGGCATAGATTTTGAGGAAAGTTTTGTCCCAGTTGCAAGACTAGAGGCTATTAGAATGTTCTTAGCATTCTCCACATATAAGAACTAAAAAGTTTATCAAATGGATGTTAAGTCCACATTCTTGAATGGTAACCTTGAGGAAGAATTTTACATGGAACAACCTGAATGGTTTGAGTCACTTGAAAAAGGAGATTATGTATGCAGATTGAGAAAAGCATTATATGGGTTAAAATAAGCACCTAGAGCATGGTACTCTAGATTCTACAACTATTTACATCAGCAAGGCTTAAGGAAAGGATGTGTTGACAACAATCTATACACCAAAGTGGAAGGTAACCATATGATTATCATTGTTGTTTATGTAGATGATATCATTTGTGTTAGAAGTCATGATAATTTGTACAAAAAATTTGTTGATCAAATGCAACAAGAATTTGAAATGTCGATGATAGGTGAGCTGTCCAACTTTCTTGGTTTGTAAATTTCACAATTAGACAAAGGAATTTTTATTTCACAAACCAAGTATGCTAAAAACATGTTGAAAAGGTTTCAAATGGATGATTGTAAGCCTGTTATTACACCTATGGTGATTGGATGCAAGCTCTCCAAGAATGATGACTCACCAGATGTTGATCAAACCATGTTTAGATCTATCATTGGAAGTCTATTGTACCGTACTGCCTCTAGACTAGATATTGTACAAGCAATATGTATGGTAGCTAGATTTTAGTCTTCTCCAAAATAATCTCATTTGAATGCAGTAGGAAGAATTTTTAGATATTTGCAAGGAAGCTTGACCTATGGTTTTTGGTATGCTAAACATGATGACTTCACATTGTAAGCTTACACATATGGAGATTGGGTAGGGTGCATAGATGATAGGAAGAGCATGAGTGGAGGGCTTTCTTCCTTGGTGATAGATTGGTCTTTTGGCATGGTAAAAAAAAGAATCTATTTCATTATCTACAGCCAAAGCAGAATACATAGTTATTGCCTCATGTTGCTCTCAAGTTATTTGGATGAACCAAACTCTAAAATATATTCAAGTAGAATATTTAGAACCTATTTCCATTATGTGAGATAATTTCAGTGCAATCAATATCTCTAAGAATCCAGTCATGCACTCAAGAACTAAGCACATAGCTACTAAGTACCATTTCTTGAGAGAGAAAGTGAGTGAAAAAGAAGTTCAACTTGAATATGTGAATACTGGTGAGCAAATAGTTGATATCCTTACCAAACCATTGCCCAAAGAGGCATTTGAGTATTTGAGAATGAGGTTGGGAGTTGTATCTCCCTCTTCTAACACTTAGTTGGACATAAAATTTTAAGATTCAGGGGGACCTTATTATACTTCATCTTACATCCTTGAATTTGTTCTACTCCAAGAGGGTAGAAGTGTTAAGTTTAAAGATCAAGAAAAGATGAATCTTCAAGGAGAGATGGTTGTTGCCTATATCATACACATATATACTTAAGTTTTTATTGTTCAAGATTATTTCTACCCCTTCCATGTTTCTTAGGGGAGAAGATTATTGTTGTCCTTCATACTATAAAATGCATTACCATTTGGATAGTGCAACTCTGAATCTTGTTATGTTCATGACAGGGGGAGACAATCTAAAAGTGATGTGTTTATTTGGATATTATTTGTCTTATGCCAAAGGGGGAGAAGATCATTTGGTTTTATGCACGTACGGTGGTATCCGATCTGAAAGTGGTCTTTATGACACCCTTTACCATTGTTGTTAAAGGAGGAGAAATTTATCTGGTTGGTAAAGATTATCTAGATGGAGAAGTCTATCTATATGATGTGGAGAAACTTCAATTGAAAGCATACCAATCGATTGGTTGACATCAATGCCAAAGGGGGAGATTGTTGGCATTGATATTGTTGGTTGGCATTATATTTCCATTGATGTCAATTGTCATTGATGTCAACTCATGGTATCAAAACTATTGTATGCAGCTATAGGAAGTTCACAGTGACAAGAAATTCATGCTACAAGAACCTCACAGTTTGCAGCTACAACAGAGTGCAGTTCATGCTACAGGAACCTCATAGTGATAGGAACTTTCCAGTTCAAATAACATCTTAAATGGCTAGTCAACAATAGTCAACTTTTCAACTTGGACCAATGAGAGGATAATGATTTGGCATATACGTGGCAAAAATTTTGTGGAATAATGACGTGCTAAGTAATAACTTGGTGAATATGTGGAGGTTTAGCTGATCACCTCTTTGTTTATTTTGCTAGGTTTTTGCAAGGCTAAAGGAGATTGGTTGTGTTATGTCATTGCTTACATATTATGACAGTTATAGGATAATGTGCAGGTTTAACCCTAAATTGAAGGTTTTTGTTTGTCATTTTATTCAACATAAGGTATGGCGGTTTTACCCTAAGTCGACACATCAATTTTTTGTCTTCTTTTCCACTCAGCAAGGTGGTTGTCTATGATTGATGCATAGATTTTAATCAAGTTTTATAATCCTTTTTTCCTATGTCTTCAAGTTGCATTGGCATGGTTTGAATAAAAACAGATTTTATTCATTCTTTGCTTGGCGGTGAAGTATCCTTCTATAGCAGCGCTAAATGGAAAGATTTTTAAATCTTTTGTCTGAATAACCTCTCTTGTTGAGTCTGTTCAGTTGATGGTGACACCCTAGATAAAGATCTATTTATTACATATTAGATATTGAAATCAGATTTGCAAGCTACAACTAAATTGGGAGAATCAATGCTATAAGAATTTGATTGTTGTTTTGATTAAAAAATAAAGAAAAAGTATTTTAAATTAATAGAAACTAGTCTAAATAGGAGAAGTAGCATCGATTCATCTAGTTGCTCAAGAAGAGCATTAAATACTTGCAAATGGAATAACTAGAGAAGAATAAGATTTAGGTTTTTAATGTTCTGTAGATTGTTAAAGAAGTTTAGGGAAGATTCATAAGTTGTGATGACTGAGATAAGACATCTCAAATTAAAAAGCATGCTGCTACAGGAATATAAGATTATTTTATTGTAAGCCACTGAAATAACATCGTACAAAGAGATTGATATGCTACAGGAATGTCAGGAAGTTGCAGAAGTTGTTCTACAGAAGATTAGGGCTACATAATTTCTCTAATCTATAGGATTAATATATAACAAAGATAGTTATTCATTGTTGTTGTGTACATAATGTGTATACAAAGAAGATAAGAGAGTAGATTAGAGAGAGGGTACGAGTGGAGTGCAGAGAGGTGTGGAAAAGAAAGAAGATGATTTTATAAAAATAGAGTATGCATTTCTGAGTGTTAAAAGTTTTATTTTGTAGAAGTGTGTGAAGGTATGTGAGAGTTTTGTAGAGACTTATTGTGTGGATGCATATCATAGAGTCTTGCAGATTTAGTTCAAGAATACTTGAAGAGTTAGTTGATGATAAAAAGACTAGAAGCTATTTGAGGACAACAAAATCATCAAAGTCTTCAAGAGTGCAAAAATCTATTTGAGTTACAAAACTTCATTTGTAACATGACATTCAAATTGTATTAGAAATCTCTTATTGTATAATCATTTGAGTGGGTGCTTAAATTAGGGGTAGAAGCTCCTTTGAGTTGGTGCTCATAAACTTGGAATTGGTGTTCCTTTGGGTTGGTGCCCATAAATTGTAATCAGAAACCATTTTCATTGTGAGGCTGGATTAGAGCAGTAGCCTCTAGCAGCTATTCTCACCGAAGTTTTTCCCATCTTGGTTTTTCCTCGTATATCTTGTGTTGTGGGATGCATTTTGTGAGTTTGGTTTAGTTACCTTTCCTTTTCTCTTGGTTTATGCTTTCAGTGTTTATTGTCATAATGCTTGGGAAGTTAAAATTTTCAGTCCACTGATTCACCCCCCTCCCCATCTCAGTGGTCTTTGTGTTGCTTCAAATATCCAGTTTACAAAAATAATCGAAGTATAAACACAAGATATGTACTGGGAAAATGTGCCCTAATCTTCAATCCACTCAAAATAAAAATAAAAATATCCTTTACACCACATATAATATTCCCTAAATGAGGAATTACTCCACAATATATGTTGGTGTAATTAAATGTTTTGTACCTTGTCCTAAGTCATAATTACACCTTAGTTAAGTTTACTTAGAGACCACATAGAAGTTGTTGGAGAATTTCCACCTTTGGTGGACTTATCTTCTTATTACTTTATCACCTCCACCTTTCATGGACATATCATGTGATTAGGTTTCCACCTTTTGTGGGTGATCCACTATTTGTGGTGGTTATCACATTATCACCTTTCCACTTTAAGTGGAGTGATAGCTTTTCATTGTTGTCTCATGTCATAAGATTACGACACTTTTCATAATCTTATGCACTCCTATGTTCTCACCTTGGCTATATAACCAAGGGGTCTCTACTACATTTGATCACATTGAGTCATTCCATTATCATTGACATTGAATACAGTTTATTCTTGTCACATTATTTTCTCTCTTCTTTGTGCTTTCTATTTGGTCCATAGATCTTGGCATCCATAGCCAATTCTAACATGATATCAGAGCATGTTTGATTCTAACAATATCCCACAAAGAGATCCAAAGATGTTATCTTTCATTATATTTACTACTGGAGAAAAATACACGTAATTTATGATGATTTACCATAATAGATGCCCTTTATTCAGTATTCCTACAATTAGCCTCTATTCAAATTATCCTAGAGTAAGGATTAAACCCCTACTCTACCTAAGACATATAGGATGGACCAATGATTGGCTATAATTTGTTTCACCACTTTACCAATTGACCCATTATAAAAGAAACTCATTGTAATCATACCAAATAGACCTAAGTTCTATGAGCCACAAGTTAGCAACTCCATTACCTCATACATCATAACACCATGCCTCTAGGAACGTAGGACATCACCCCCATTGTATCCTAATATTCAATCCACTTCTAACATTTTTCACCCTTAAAACACAAGAAGGTAACAAATCAAGTAATAATACTTCCACTCGCTCGTGTACACAAATATATAATTATCATCATGTGATCCTGACAAGTGGCAATCATTTATCCCTTACCAAATACCCAATTTGAAATTTGAAATTAAACATTGATCATCCAATCTCAAACCTGACCAAGACTCAATCATAAATTAAATACCAAGCATTTGTGAATGATAGGTAAGATCAACAAAATGTGTTGCCAAAGCATTATTAATGTTTGCCTAAAAATATGAAAGCATAAATTTATCTACTAGTCAGGTTGTATGCATTATATATATATATACAACAATGTGTAGTTGCATTATACATAGGTGGTGGATAGTTGTGTGCATGTAGCTATAGAACTAAGTGACTCGATGATCTTCAAAAATCATTTTCTATGCAAGAATTTGTATCCAAGATGATAACCTTTAGCAAAATTTGTAGGTTTTAATTTGTAACATTACATTTAATAGCCTGCATTCTATGCAAACAAACACAAGAATTCACATGTATCTTTAAACTCGATATTGATATATTTCCATTTCCACGTGATTATGTTTTCATTCTTTTTAAAATTATTAATTTAATAAATTTGGCTTTTGATAGCCACATGACTTAGATAGTAAGTGAAAGGATATTGAAATTTACTTAAATAATGACAAAGTTTATATCCTACAAAAGACTCAATAATATCCTCAATTGTAACGCAAGAATTTTTTAGAAACCATTCTTACCATATATTATTATCTAAACTCCAACAAATGACAAAGAAAACAAATAGTTAATGAAATTGAATGAGGAAACAAACCTCAATTTGAATTTCAAAATTACAAAAAATGACTCCTAGAATGAAAGATTATAGTTAGAAAACAAAACATACTATATTAATGTTATAAAACAACTAGAAACATTAACCTAATATTCATCATTAGGTATCCTCTAGAATTTTCTTCATATTTTCATTTCCACATGGTTTTATTTTTCATTCTTTTTAAAATCATTAATTCAATAAATTTGAATTTTGATAGTCACGTGGCATAAATAGTAAATGAATGAATGGATGAAATATGTTAATGATTTCCATAAGACCAAGCAATCTAATAGACCGAGAACTGTGACCATAAGTTATCTTCAACCTCCTTTTGAGGTTGGATCTCCTATGATGGTTCTTAACAAGGAAGCTAGCAATCTTGTTGATCCTTGCTTCCACAAATAACTTGTGTAAGCTATCGACTTTCAAGTTATTTTGTATAAAGTATGAATATCCTCATAAGTTGTGTACTCTATGATAAAGTGTCATTTTGTCTCTACCAAACCCTTATTGCAGAATGAGAAAGTTCTCTCTTCCCAACCTTCCTTAGGTATAGTCCATCTATTGGTCTTGCATCTAAGATGATGCGATTTGATCCTCAACTACATAATTAGCAACCTTTTTTTTCCTTTAATAACCACTCCTAAACATTTTTTTTCATTGTGTTCCCAAGTTGGATTAAACTATTAATATAGATGTTTTCTTCTACCCGATCTACTTTGTCCACGTGCTAATCTTGAATTTTTCCGCCACATTTTTTTATTTCCTTAATGGTGTTAGGACACTCATGCAAATTGATGTCCCACTTGCTCAACCATTTATTGTTTTGTTTCATCCAAGTTTTCTTCATAGCCTAATTCCTCCTCCGCAACTATTTTGGGCCAACGATGGTTATCCATGTTTTCAACCTTCATTAGATAACTTAGCAACAGGGTTATTGTTGAGGTCGAGAAAGTTCATGCATCAACCAAAATAATTTCATAAAGTATCATGATTTTGACTTTGAGACTAATTGATGTAGGAGAATCTGGACAAACTAGCAATCAACATCAACCAAAAACAAGCTTTAGGTTTGAATTTAAGTTTTGGTGTGTTTTGGGGTTCATTTGACATCTCTTGGCTTTGGAAAGTTCTTGGAGTGTTTAGATTTGTAGGAAAACAGTTTTCACCTATTGATGATTCCAACACACAATAAACAATTTCTATGAAAATAATTGTTCAAGAAGATTTGTGAGGTTTGGTTGTGAATCCTTTTACAAGGACATTTTTAAATGCATTCTAGAAAATGTGGTGAAGGTTTCAAGATTTTATTTTTCTTGGTTTTGGAGAAATTAAAAAAATTCATTCTATGCTAGTGATTTGGAAAAAGTTTAAAAATTCAAAATTATTGAAGTCTTCCTTCTATAGGGGACTTGAGGAAGTCATAATACACCTTTGGGAAAAATTTCAAGACAAAACAAAGAACTTTGATTTTTTCCCCATCTACACCTCGATCCACACTTGACACTTTTTGTTGCAATTACGTCAATTAGTTTTCTCTGGATAATCTAATTGGATCATTTGATGTAAATAATTTGGTATTTTCGCAAGCTAAAATTTATCCAATTTAGTGCCCATTTAAAATGCACGTTTAGAGGCTATGTGGAGGCATTCCTACGTCTCATTTTCAGTTTTTGAATTTGCAATTTGAAAACCAAAGTGGACAGTTTCTAACGCCTCATTCAAGGCAACTTGAAGACCAAATGAAGGGGGTCCCATGCGTAGAAAATTCCATGCCAAACTTGGGAAAGTGGGGATGTGGGAAATGAGGGAGTTATCCGCCCCATTTTGGACATTCATTAACACAATAAACAACAAGGAAACTGCTGCATAGAAGAGGAGAGGAGATGGGAATGCAGAGGGGAGAGGCAACATGGAGTTTGTGGAAGGTGCAAAAGATTTTTGGGGAAGTTGTGTGGAGGAGATAGTGGGAGGTGTGGAGGAGAGGCAACCCATTCTTGGGGTTGTTCAACAACTATGACTGGAAAATTTAAAGGACAACAATCTGCAAATGCACAACAGGAAAAGAAGAGGGAATAAGAAGAAAGAGGAAGAGGAAGCAGAGCTGAAGATAGAGTTGGAGGACAACTTGGAGATTTGATGGCTATGGAGAGCCAAATATTGTAAATTTATTTTGTTGATTTTTTCTTGGCATTAAACTTTGTAACTATATCATCTTGTTGGAATAAAATTTCAGAATTATATATAGTTGTTTCTCATCGTTTTGCTTAGTGATTTATGTGAGCTTGTGGTTGGGATTTCTAATGCTTGCATCAAATGGTATAGTTGGAGGTTGTATGGTTTTTGTTTGCATCACTAATTGTAATTAGACGTTTTTAGATTCCTTTTGTCTCCATTTACAATTTGACATGCTACTTCCCCAAACTCTATAGTCATAGAAGACAACTAGCATGAACAACAAACTAAAAAGGGTTTTCTTAGTTTTCCAATCAAAAAGTTCAGCGTTCTTGCACCTATTTTGAAGTAAGAATAATTACATCCTCCTTGTATCATTTTTTCTCTACAAGTCTCCCAACTAAACTTGCAGTGAAAATCAATCCCAAGATATTTGTATTATTTCACTATTTCCAACAAGCTTCCTTTAAAAATAAAGTTAACATGTTTCTCTTTCTTTTGAATGAAAGATCATGAAAGAATATGAAAATTTGCTTGAATGATGAAAAAGTTCATATTGAAAAGATAATTGATATTCATAATTGTTTTATTGCAAAAGGAGACGAAGTCTCCTTATAAAGAAATTACAAGACGATGTTTCTAAATGAAACAATCGTGAACAAAAGACAAAAATAGAAACTATCTGACCTAACTAAGATGACCATTATATTATTTAATATTTTTAATACCCTCCCTTAATGGTCATAGTTATAACTACCCATAGAAACAAAGAAAGCTAACCCCTTCTCTTCAAAATGTTCTACCACAAAAGATAAGAGTCTACCATTGACTCTGCCACTTGAGATGAGTCTGCCACCAACCCTCCCAAAAACTGCAGAACTTTTGGAAATAACCAAAACTGATCACAAAACATCCAACCTGTTGTTGGGTAACAAATTTGTCCCTCCCTGTAGTCAAAGACATCAAAAAACAACTGCCATGATTTTGAGGAAAAATTGGTGAACCCTCCAAACTTTTGTAGATGAGCACGACGCTCTAGAACAAACTGCAAGAAACCATGACTTTTTAGGACAAAATCGCAAAACCCTAAAACTAAAGTTTACAAAACATCATTTTTAAAAAAAAAAACAGTAAAAACTCACAAAGGAATCCCACATAACTTTGCTAATTACAAAAGCCCAAAAAATCAACATACAAAACATCATTTTTAAGGAAAAACGGTAAAACCTTTTCAAAAACCAGAGAGCCCTCTCGAACTGCAAAATCCCTAACTAGGGCATATAGGAGCGAACCCTTAATTTTTCAGGAGAAAATTATAAACCCTCCCATGATTTTTTTCAAGCAAAAAATAAAAAAACCAAATAGAATTTTTTAAGGAGAAAAATTATTAAAACCCAACAGACATATTTTTTAAAGGGACAATTTTATTTATTTTTGATCAGTGATAATATTTGTTATTATATTAATAAAAATATGAAAATACAATGTCACAGTAATATCATCTATCAGATTTCAAAAATGTTGATTAACCAGCACCAAACAAAATAGAATGAACTACAAAAATTGCCAACCTGCAAGCTATCCTTCCTATCTTATCTCGTATTTAACAGATTACAATTCTGAGCAGATACTACAAAACCCCCTCCAAAAACTATCATGGATACTTAAGTATTTATATCCAATATGCTATTATCAGACCAAATCCAACACCTTTGATTTACTTCCCTCCTCCACAGACACCAGCACCATTATCTCCTTCGACTGCTTCCTTGGACGCAACCCCAAGCTTTGCCTCTTTTCTTCTCTGGCATAATCCATTAAATTATTTATGGTTACCTCTACTTCCTTCAATTCCACACATACCTTTAACGCTTGCCACCCTCGTTCATCATTTTTGCACCATTCATCCTTTGTTTGTTCCTCTGGCCATCGGATGAACAAATGGTTCAATCCATCCATTTCTGGCCTGCCTCCATCTCTTCCTTCAATTTTAACAAGTCCCACTCTTGGGATTGCTCAAGCCAAAATTTCTTCCATGCCCACCAAAAAGTCCTCATGTACCAACAACTGCATAATTTTCCTTACCACCTCCATTGGTTCACCCAATTCAAAACCCCACACCATTACTAGGGAGTAAATGCCCATATTTGTTCTATACCTATGTGTTAGGCTATCAAACCCATCACCCAAAATTAGTTGCACTGCTTGTGCAACCTAGTCTCCCTTAAACAGGAACAAGCCTCACAGTTGTTTCATTGTCACCTTCCCCGAGAATGGGTCGAGCTTCCTTCGCAAGTTTAGCGAGAAGCTTGCCTCCATGCTCAAGTTTACTTTCGCCGCCAATTCACCCACCTTTGCCAAAATGCATTTCTTAAAGACTCAAATCGAGAGATAATGAAGGTGAAAATATGTGTCATTAAAACACATAGACTGCCAGCCAACTTCATTAATGTTGAACGTACATTTAATGCCGAAATTCACCTTCATCCAAGCACTGTGTCCCTTGGGAAGTAAAAACCGACCATTGCTTGCAGGTACTCCACTCCCCCCTACATTAAAGACTGCCATGAACTATCCTCCAAGTTCAAGCTCCGAAAATCCTCAAGCCATACTGAATCAGCCTCTGCCAAGGAAAGTGCCCAGTTTGAAATGATGTCTGCCTCAACATTCCCCATACGTCTTACATGACTTATCTTGAAATCTTCAAAAAAGGTCATTTCTTCCTTAATTTTCCTTGCTACTCCCTACAAACGCCAAGCATTAACGTCACTTTTTAAAATCGCTTCAATTATTATGAATGAATCTCCCTCCAAATGAATCTTCTTTCCTCTAATTTTTCTAGCAATTCTAACCGCCAATATCGTTGATGCTACTTCCGCCACATTATTCGTTCCCTCCTTTAGCCTCATAGCTCCTATTGCCAAAACGTTCCCATGCCAATCCTGCACAATACTGCCAGCACCCGAAGGGCCTGAATTTCCTTTTGATGCCCCATCAAAGTTCAACTTCCACCATCCTTCCTCTAGTTTCTCCCACTTAACCATCTCAATAGAAGAAATTATTGGATTAGCCCAACCATGCCCCTTAACGGCCCTTAGACGAATACCAAGCCATTGAGATTGTATTCTTTTATCTTCCAACATATATGGAATCTTTGGATTATAAAAATTTGAAGCGGCTACACCTAATACTTCCTACAATGAGTGATTAATTCTGAACTTCAATCTTTCCAGGGACTCATGACTTATGCCCTAGAAAATTCTCCTATTTCTCTCTTTCCAAACTTCCCAAATCACTATAGATGGGCTCACTTTCCATATACAAGAAAATACAAATTTACTCTTTCGTATCATCCAACCTTCAAAAACTCTCCTTATAGTATTTGGTAGAGGCCCAAACCAACCTAAAGACTTCAACAACATGTCCCAATAGGAGGTGGCCATATCACAATGTAACAAGAGGTGATACACGGTCTCTTCCAATTTTTCACACATTACACATCTCGAGGGACCACAAAAACCCAACCTTTTTCTTCTTTCCCCAGTTAAAATTTGCCCTCTAACTGCCAGCCATGCAAAAGCACCAGCTTTTGGTAGACATTCCTTACCCCAAAATATATCCATTGGCCATATTTCATTCCTAGCACCAACATCCAAAAATTAATAACCCAATTTAACCGAATATTTACCATCCAAAGCCCCACACCATATAATCTTGTCTTCAGTATTGGTTCTTACAATCTTACGTGAATCAAGGATATCCTACATGATGGTTCATTGCCTTCTAGATAGATCAAAATTTTGTAGAGAATTCCACCCCCAATCCCCTCCAAATCAATCTTCCTTAAAGGCCAAATAATCACAAACTTTATCACCCCAATGATATTTAAACCAATTTTTAATTTCTAAAATTTCTCCATTATCTTGCAGAATTGGGTAACCTGCTAACGAATCCTCCCAGAAATTTGCTCTTTGACCATTCCCAACCTACCAAGTAACATGATCCACTACAACCGGTCGACATGAAGTTATGAAATTCCATATAGTTGAACCTGCTAGTGGGTTTTTCAACGTTAAAATTCTACTATCCTCCATAGAGTCTAGATATTTAGCCTTTAAAATTCGAACCCATAATTGGGTTGGTTGAGAGTAAATTTCCCACACCAAATTTGTTGAATCTCTCTTGTGCTAATTTTTCCTTGATGACAATATGTGTTACTCTGGCATCTTAGTGGTTAATTTCTCAGTTGATCTACTTTTTCGGTTGGCATGTTTACTTCATTTTTATATTATCTTGGGTGGCACTCATATCTTGACTCCATGTGCAAATCTAGGTTGAGGTATTCTAGTTACTATTTTATGTTCCTTGATCAGGTGACATTGTTCTGATTCACTTGATTATATGTCTTTGGCATGCTTAGTGTTCTACAAGTAATGATCTTGGGTTCTTGTGTTTGGGTTTATGAGACACAGTTTGCTTTTCAGTTTTAAGAAAACCCTATCGGGTTTCCTTAACCAACTAATAATGGTTTGGGCATATTTCATAAGATATTGTGTCATGGGTGTATGGATTCTATTTTTTTGGCATGGGTGAAAGGCATTTTGAATTTAGCATGAATGATAGTCTTTATCACTTCACAAGGCTTTGGATAATATTTGGCACATCTTTTGGCATTGGAAATTATGTTTGGCACACTATGGGAATGCATATTATATTGCATTCGAGTTAATGATGGCAAATTCACAAGGCTTAAAAGCTGACAACAGGTATAAAGGTATTGATTAATGTTTTATGTCACATTGGATGTGACTTAGTTTTGATTTCTTGGAATCTTATATGTCAATGGAAATCGACATTTGGTAGCAATAATGCAAGGCATGATATAATCGATATTTGTTTAGTAATGTGGTCATGTCAAAATATCTTTGAAGGCATCATTTGGTCGGCATTTTACTTGGCAATTTTGTAAAAAAATTGTGAGAATTTTGGCCAGCGTGATTGTCTTTGATCTGCTCGTAGATTTCAAAGGGAATTATGAGTTTATGCATTATCATATCTATCCTTTCGGACTCCAAATGATTATCAATTCTTTGTCAAGGAATTTGATTGATTGTTTTGGAAAGTTTAGGTCATTGTTTCGCTTCTCCTGTTTGAAGGGTTTGGAACCCTACACTGGCCGCCACCCTAGAATCTTGCTCTTAGCCGTTTCATTGCACTCACTGGCTTTTTGACCTTGGACAGCATATGGGGAAGGTTAGAGGACCATTACAATGGTCACTTTTTGTGTTTGCTTCCTACCATTGGGGGAAGGCCCAAGATTGGAAGGTGTTAGTCATTTCTTTCTCTACAAATCTGGTAAACTCCTTCATGACAACATCTCCATCATTACTCTCAAGTATTCCTTCTTTTGATTGTTATGTAGAAGCATTACCTCTACTAGCAAGGTTGTTAGGAGATATATGTTTTTCCTTCTATTTAAAAAATGGAAAAATCAAAATGGGTTAAGTTGTTTTGTGAGCAGATTCGGTGCATGTCGATTCCACTTCTCAGTAATGCATATATATTTAATGCATCTTTTTAAAATCTTCTCCCGCATTTAAGGGATAGTGATTTTTGTTTGTGGGTAATCATTATATCCTCAAAACTCTTTAGATCCTTACCTGGAATCTTTGGTAGCTGCTCTTGAAAGGATGATTTCGGTTATAGAGCTTAGTTCTTTCAGTTACTTAAAATTTGCAGTTGTTTTATTGGGCATTTCTCATGGTTTGTATAGATCTATGTTTTTTAGGTTTTAGTGTTGCTTGTGCAGGACGCTTGAGAGAACAGGTTTCAGTCTGCCTTCTAAATTTGCAAAATTATTGAGCATTCTTGTCAGAAGAACTTATTCATATTGATCTTTCCCATATGATCACAGTAACATCTGGAACTGTTGCTCAAGAGTAGCATGGTAACCTGATAATCATCTTTGAGTTATTCTTTTGAAAGTGAAAAATGAGAAACTGTTGTAATCCTTCCAAAAAATGTAATAATAAAATCTGTAAAAAATTGAAAACAGTGAGATTAGGGCTTTAATTCAAAGTGGAAAAAAAAGAGAAACAATAGTGCAGATCATAACAATTTTTTGTATGATATATAGGGCTATTAATTTTTGCTAAAAATTTGGGGAAACAGTGTGTTAACTGGTTTTTGAACAGTATGATGGAAAATGTATGAAACAAAGTGAGAAAAATAGTGGGTTAACAATTTTGAATAGTATCATGAAAAATTGATGAAACAGTGTGTGAGAAAAATAAAGTGAGAACACATCACTGAGAATACATTCTGATGAGATGTTTTATTGAGATTGTAATTATATTTTCCTCAAGCTATCTTAAGGCTTGATAATGGGTGGAACTGTAAAGAGTCATTCTTGACTTTTGAGAATTCTACACATTGTCTATCAAGAGGCACTTGACATAAATCAGGCAAATAGAGAGATCCTCTGTATCACTGTATGTTCTATTGTTAAACAGAAAAGGGGTTGGTGCTCCTTGAGTTGGTTCTCAGAAATTAGCCTACGAGGCATTGTCAAATATGATTATTAAAATGAAAGCCTGAAAAAGGTAGCAAGTTAAGGAGTAGTTTTTCTACCCCAGGAGGGTTTTCCACTCAGCATATCTTGTGTCTATTTGAGTATTGGTGGTTCATTTTTTTAGCACTTTACTTCTTTAAATTGATTGTTTCACTATTCTCATTTTAGTTTATTTGATTACATTCCATACATGAATGAGTTTATCATTGATAAATGAGAGCATACATCTGGTTTATTTCAATTTCAATTAAATTTGGTAAAGAAGTTAATAACACTAATTCACCCCCCCCCCCCTCTCAATTTCTTTTCACTCCAACAATTGGTATCAGAGCCTAGGGTCCTCTAATAGGTCTTTCCAACCTAGGATTGATTTTGGCCTCAGAGTCTATTCAAAATGTCTCAAGCTCATGAAGGCACTTCCATGACTAGAGCTCCATTATTTGATGGAACTGATTATGTATTCTGGAAAATTAGAATGGAGACTTATTTAACTTCTATTGACCTCGATGTCTGGAGCATAGTATTGTCTAGGTACATTGTACCACCTACTTTGCCTACTACTTCTAATGAATAGAAAATATATGAAACCAATGCAAGAGAAAAACATGCTCTCCTGTGTGCATTGACTAAAGATGTCTTTATCAAAGTCATGCACTGCAACTCTGCTAGGGAAATCTGGGTTTACTTGAAACTATCTATCAAGGGAATTAAAAAGTAAAATAGTCTAAAGTCCTCACTCTAAAACACCAGTTTGAAGAAATAAAAATGAGGGACGATGAAAAAGTAGCTGATTAATTTTTGAGAATTGATGAAATTGTCAATACCATGAAGGGTTTGGGAGAAGACGTTACGGAATTTGATGTTGTAACTAAGATCATCAAAACCTTACCAAAACAATTTGAAGCTAAGTTTTCTATGCTAGAAGAGAAGAAACACTTTACCCAGCTTACCCTTGACAGCCTACAAGGCACTCTAATTGCCTATGAAATGAGGATTAGTAAAAACAACACCTCTACAAAAGAAACAAAATTTAATGTTGAAAGGAAAGAGAAGGATGAGCTCACTAAATCAAAATTTTTTGATTCTAAAGAATCCTACTTTGTGAGTAAACTCAAAAAGGGTTCTAGAAATTATAAAGAAAACTTCCCTTCAAATGCTTTAATTGTGGAAAAATAGACCACTTTGCTACAAAGTGCCCCTATGGTGACATAAGTAGTGATAACAAAAAATCTGAAAAACTGGCCAAGAAAAAGGCCTACAGACCCAAACATAAATTCAATTTCAAAAAGAAGAAAATTTTGTTCAACAAAAATGAAACAGACTCTGAATCTAAAGATTCTTTAGATGAAGAGGATGAAAATATATTCATGGTTGAAATCACTTAGTAAGATGAAACTAGCAGAAATGATGTTGAAGATGGCAAAGTGGATTATGAAGGGAAACTGAAATGTGCTCTAAAAGAGCTAAGGAAACTAACAAAACAAATGCGTGCTCAAGAATAAACTACTGCTCAAGATAGTTCACAGGAGGAACTCGTAAATCTTGAGATAGTCTCATTAAAAAATCAGCTTGAAGAATCCAAGAGAGTTCAAGATTGTCTTCGTATTGGCATAAGCTTTAAAGATCAAGAAATTCAAAAACTCGAACATGAGATTGTAGATCTTAGAAAGACCATTGAGAAATATGAGAGCACTCTTAAACTGAATGACTTGCTCAATAAAAAGAAACTGAACAAGGACAAAACTGGTACTGGTTTTATGAAAAGTGAATGTTCAAATGACAATGCAAAGGATAATGTTGTTGCTGGAAACAAATGTCCTAAACTCAAACATCCTGATTTTGATAACGATCAAGTTCATCCTTTTAGGAGCAACAAAATGACTTATAATTCCAATCCCTTCTTTTATGGGTATTGTTACTTCTGTCACAAATTTGGTCACAAGGTGAAATCTTGCAAATTTATAAATCCTATAACTCCTAGATTTGGTTTTAGGCAGAATCATGGCTTTGCAAGACAGATTAGATGTTTCACATGCAAGTCTTTGGGTCACTCCTAAGCAATGTAATGTTGATCAGCAGAATAAACTGCAGAAATCTATAAAGGTCCGGAAACCCAAAGCTATCAACAACATAGAACAAAGTATGTTAGTTCAAACTACCTTCCACTCCAAGAAAAAGGACTTATGGGTCTTGGATAGTGGTTTTTCAAACCACATGATAGGTGACAAAGAAAAATTCATTAATCTAGAAGATTATGTAGGTGGATATGTGAAGTTTGGAGACAACTCTGGAATTCAAATCAAAGGTAGAGTTTCTCTTTTTTTGAATGAAGACACTCCTATTTACAATGTGTATTATGTAGAAGGATTAAAACATAACCTTCTGAGTATCAGTCAAATATGTGACAGTGGCTATCAAGTCCCATTCACTTCACAGGGGTGTGAAATCAAAAACAAGTTTGGAAAAGCTATTGTTGCTGGAAGAACCTGACTAAGGGAAATGTCTACAATTTACTTGACACTTATGGAAATGAAAACAATCAAGGTATGTTCCTAATGAGTCGTGTTGAAGAAATTTGGTTGTGGCACAAGAGACTAGGTCATATTAATTTTGACAATATGGTTAGAATTAGTAAAAATCAAAATGTAAGAGGTCTGCCTATTCTGAGAAAGCCTGATAATGTTGTCTATAAAGAATGTCTCAAAGGAAAGAAAACAAAGGTAAGCTTTAAATCCAAGGAACATTCCTCTACTAAACCTTTGCAAATTGTTCATACTGATTTATGTGTTCCTACAAGGACTAGATCCATCAATGGTGAGAAATATTTCATGTTATTTGTTGATGATTACTCTCGAATGGTATGGGTTACCTTTCTCAAGAATAAATCAGAAGCTTTTGAACGTTTTAATTTTTTTAGAAAAATGGTAGAAAGAGATTCAGATTTAAAATTGAAATGTCTAAGATCTAACAAATGTGGTGAATTCACCTCACAAGAATTCATTGACTACTGTGAAATACATGGCATAAAAAGATAGTATGTTGCTGCCAGAACACGTCAACAAAACAGGGTAGTTGAGAGAAAGAACGTGACTATAAAAGAGATGGCAATGACTATGTTGAATGAAGAAAATCTGCCAAACATGTATTGGAAAGAAGTTCATACAACTATCTACATTTTGAATAGATTCCAAATTAGAGTGAAATAAAATTTCACTCCATATGAATTGTGGTATGGTAAATCTGCCTCAATTAAATATTTCAGAATATTTGGCTGCAAATGTTTTATCGAGAGACGATGACAACTTAGGCAGTTTTCAATCTAAGACAGATGAAGGTATATTTTTAGGATACTCTACTCGCAGCAAAGCCTTTAAATGCTTTAACAATAGGCTGAATAAAATTCTTGAATCTGTCAATGTCAAATTTGATGAAAATCTGCTTTTAGATGCTGAACCTATGCAAGATGATGAGGAGGAAGAATTTGAACTTGATATAAATTCTAAAGGCTTTGAAACTGCAAAGCCTAAAACAAAATCAACAAGCCATAAACTAGCTAGAGCAAAAGCTAAAAATGTTGAAACCAACTCTGAAAAATGTGTAACCAAAACTCCTTCAAAATCTCTTGCTAGAAACCATCCTAAAGATCTGATTATAAGAGATAAATTTGCAGGAGTTCAAACAAGGAAAATGACAGTTAACTATGATGAAAAATCTCACATAGTTGAGCTTACTGCTTTTTGTTTAATCACTTAGTTTGAGCCAAAAAAAATTGATGAAGCTCTAACTGATGAATGCTATCTTAATGCAATGCAGGATGAAATTGATCAAATTGAGAAAAATCAGACCTGGGAGCTAGTCCCAAGACCTGATGACAAAAATGTCATAGGTGGTAAGTGGATTTTCAGAAACAAACATGATGAAAATGGCCATGTTGTTCACAACAAGGCTAGATATGTCTGCAAAGGGTATGCTCAACAAGAAGGTATTGACTTCGGTGAAACCTTTTCACCAGTAGCTAGACTTGAATCAATTAGAATTTTCTTGGCCTATTATGTCTTCAAAATTTTTACTGTATATCAAATGGATGTTAAAACTTCCTTTCTAAATGAGTATTTGGATGAAGAAGTTTGCATAGAACAACCTGAAGGGTTTACTCGTAAAAACAAACCCAATCATGTCTACAGGTTGAAAAAGGCTCTATATGGCCTAAAAAAAGCTCCTAGAGCTTGGTACTCTAGATTGGACAGTCACTTACTATCAAAAGGTTTCATTAGAGGAGGAGTAGAGAACAATCTTTATGTTAAAATTAAAGGGTCTGATATTCTAGTTGTTGAAATTTATGTTGATGATACTATCTTTGGCTGCAACAATATTGCTTTGAGTAAAAAATTCTCATAGATTATGGAATCTAAGTTCAAAATGTCCATGTTGGGAGAATTGTCCTTCTTCTTAGGTCTTTAAATCTCTTAATTTGAATCTGGTATCTTTCTCTCTCAAACAAAATATGCAAGAGAAATGTTAAAAAAAATCCAAATGGATGAATGTCATCCAGTTAGCACTCCAATGGCTACCAGTTGTAAACTTGGCAAGGTTGATGATTCTCCTGCTATCAACCCAATTGACTATAGGTCAATGATAGGCAACCTATTATATCTAACAACCTCAAGACCCGACATAATGCAAGTTGTTTGCATGGTTGCTCGATTTCAGTCATCTCCTAAGGAATCTCACATTAATGTTGTTAGAAGGATTCTTAAATATGTTCAAGGCACTATTGATTATGGACTCTGGTATCCCAGAAACAATGATTTTTCATTAGTGGCATATACTGATTCTAACTAGGTTGGTTTTCTGGATGATAGGAAAAGCACCAGTGGTGTTTCTTTCTTTCTTGGTGATCGATTAGTGGCTTGGCACGGTAAAAAATAAGAATATGTTTCACTCTCTACTGCTAAAGCAGAATATATTGATGCCACTTCTTGTTATACTCAGGTAATCTGGATGTCATAGACATTATCTGACATGGGTATTGAAATCCCTAAACCTATTTCTATTATGTGTGATAATACTAGTGCAATCAATATCTCAAATAATCCTATAATGCACTCTCGCACTAAACACATTGCTATTAAGTTTCATTTTCTTCATGAAAAGGTGTTGGCTAACGAGTTTTTTGTGCAATATGTTCCTACACAAGCACAAGTTGCTAATTTTTTTACAAAACCATTGGCTAAAGATGTTTTTGAAAGACTTAGGTCTAGGTTGGGAGTTGTCTCTCAATATTTGTTATCTTAAACGGTCTATCTTGGTGATAGGGGGAGTTGGTTAGCTCTTCCTACAGCTCATACTTTGCTGCTCAAATGTTACATCTGCAACTTCATGGAATTTCACTGTTAATTATGGTTTATCTTTGTTGAATTCCCTTTATCCTTGTGACAAAAAGGGGGATAATTTTGATCATTTGGATCCAGTACTCTATTTTTGGCTTGGTGGCTCATGTTTTTCCATCAAGGACAAAGGGGGAGTTTGTTGAATCTCTCTTGTGCTAATTTTTCCTTGATGACAATATGTGTTACTCTGGCATCTTGGTGGTTACTTACTTAGTTGATCTTCTTTTCTAGTTGGCATGTTTACTTCATTTATGATATTATCCTGGGTGGCACTGATATCTTGACTCCATGTGCAGATCTAGGTTGAGTTATTTTGGTTACTGGTTTATGGTCCTTGATCAGGTGACATGGTTCTAATTCACTTGATTATATGTCTTTGATATGTTCATTGTTCTATAGGTAATGATCTCTAGTTCTTGTGTTTGGGTTTATGAGATACAGTTTGCTTTCCAGGTTCCTTAACCAACTAATAATGGTTTGGGCATATGTCATAGATATTGTGTCATGGGCATATGGATTATGTTTTTTTGGCATGGGTGAAAGGCATTTTGAATTTAGCATGAATGATAGTCTCTATCACTTCACAAGGCTTTGGATAATATTTGGCATATCTTTTGGCATTGGAAATTATGTTTGTCACACTATGGGAATGCATATTATATTGCATTCGGGTTAATGATGGAAAATTCACAAGGCTTAGAAGCTGACAATGGGTATAAAGGTATTGATTAATGTTTTATGTCACATTGGATTTGACTTAGTTTTGATTTCTTGGAATCTTATATGTCAATGGAAATCGACATTTGGTAGCAATAATGCAAGGCATGATATAATCAGCATTTGTTTAGTAATGTGGTCATGTCGAAATATCTTTGAAGGCATCATTTGGTTGGCATTTTACTTGGCACTTCATAAATGTTTTGTGAGAATTTTGGTTGGCATGATTGTATTTGATCTTCCTGCGGATTTCAAAGGGCATTATGAGTTTATGCATTATCATATTTGTCCTTTTGAACTCCAAATGATTATCAATTATTTGTGAAGGAGTTCGATTGATTATTTTGGAAATTTTAGGTCATTGTTTCACTTCTCCTATTTGAAGGGTTTGAAACCCTACACTGGTCGCCACCATGGAATCTTGCTCTCAGCCGTTTCATTGCACTCATTGGCTTTCTGACCTTGGACATCGTATGGGGAAGGTTAGAGGACCATTACAATGGTCATTTTTTATGTCTGCTTTTTGTCGTTGGGGGAAGGCCCGAGATTGGAAGGTGTCGGTCATTTCTTTCTCTGTAGATCTGGTAAACTCCTTCATGAAAACATCTCCATCATTACTCTCAAGTATTCCTTCTTTTGATTGTTATGCAGAAGCATTACCTCTACTGGCAAGGTTGTTAGGAGATATATGATTTTCCTTCTATTTGAAAAATGGAAAAATCAAATGGGTTAAGTTGTTTTGTGATCAGATTCGGTGCATGTCGATTCCACTTCTTAGTAATGCATATATATTTAATGTATCTTTTTAAAATCTGCTCTTGCATTTAAGGGATAGTGATTTTTGTTTGTGGGTAATCATTATATCTTCGAAATTCTTCAGATCCTTACCTGGAATCTTTGGTAACTTCTCTTCAAAGGATGATTTCGGTTATAGAGCTTAGTTCTTTCAGTTACTTAAAATTTGCAATTTTTTTATTGGGTATTGCTCATGGTTTTATATAGATCTTATGTTGTTATGGTTTTAGCACTCCTTGTGCAGGCTACTTGAGAGAACAAGTTTCAATCTGCCTTCTAAATTTTCACAATGCTTGAGTATTCCTGTCAGAAGAACTTATTCATATTGATCTTTCCCACATGATCATGGTAACATCTGGCACTGTTGCTCGAGAGTAGCATGGTAACCTGATAATCATCTTTGAGTTATTCTTTTAAAAGTAAAAAATAAGCAACTGTTGTAATCCTTCCAAAAAATATAATAATAAAATCTATAAAAAGATGAAAACAATGAGATTAGGGCTTTAATTCAAAGTGGAATAAAAAGAGAAACAACAGTGCAGATCATAAATTTTTTTTGTATGATATATAGGGCTATTACTTTTTGCTGAAAATTTGGGAAAATAGTGTGTTAACTGGTTTCTGAATAGTATCATGGAAAATGTATGAAACAAAGTGTGAGAAAAATAGTGGGTTAACAGTTTTGAACAGTATCATGAAAAATTGATGAAACAGTGTGTGAGAAAAATAAAGTGAGAACACATCACTGAGAATAAATTTTGATGATAAGTTGTATTGAGATTGTAATTAGATTTTCCTCAAGCTGTCTTAAGGCTTGATAATGGGTGGAACTATGAAGAGTCATTCTTGACTTTTGAGAATTCTACACATTGTTTGTCAAGAGGCACTTAACAAAAATCAGGGAAACAGAGAGATCCTTTGTATCATTGCATGTTCTATTGTTAAACAAAAAAGGGGTTGGTACTCCTTGAGATTGGTGTCTCTAAAAAGAGGGGTTGGTGCTCTTTGAGTTGGTGCTTAGAAATTAGCCTACAAGGCATTGTCAAATATGATTATTGAAATGAAATCCTGAAAAAGGCAGCAGGTTAAGGAGTAGTTTTTCTACCCCAGGAGGGTTTTCCACTCGACATATCTTGTGTCTATTTGAGTATCTGTGGTTCATTTATTTCAGTGCTTTATTGCTTTAAATTTCTTGTTTCACTATTCTCATTTTAGTTTATGTGATTGCATTCCATACATGAATGAGTTTATCATTGATAAATGAGAGCATACATCTGGTTTATTTCAGTTTCAGTTAAATTTGATAAAGAAGTTAATAACATTGATTCACCCCCCCCTTCTCAGTTTTTTTTCACTCCAACAAATTTATCCCTGAGAGCCTCATTCATCAAGTTCCTGTCTCTCAACCCAGCTCCACCAACACCTTTTGATTTACAGATCTCATCCCAAGCCAAAAGAGGGATCTTATCCTGCTCTTGTGCCCCATTCCAAAAGAAATTTCTCATCCTTTGACCAACCACTTTAAGGAATTTGTTTGGTATTTTCAAGCACATCATCAAGAAAATGGGAATAGCAAAAATAACTGATTTTAACATCAAAATTCTACCTACAGAGGTTAACCATCTACTTTTCCATCCATCCATACATTTTAAACAACAGTCCACTAGATCTTTCCAAATGGCTGATTTACTAGTTCCCCCAAAGAGAGAAATACCCAAATATTTCCCTGGTAGCTTTCCCATTCTCATTCCAAAAATAGAACAAATATGCCTTTGTTTTTGCAATTTTGTGTTAAAGAGAAATATTTTAGATTTTTGCCAATTTATGCATTGTACAGAGGCCGCACTATACTTATCCATCACACCTTTAATTACTCTTGCTTCTCTGAGCGAGGCTTCTCCCATCAATAAATTGTCATTAGCAAACTGTAAGTGTGACACGGGATCAATTCCCTCTGCAACTTGAACACCCTTCCAACTTCCTTCACCCTTCTTCTTAGCAATCAATCTTCCTAGAGCCTCCACCATTATGATAAAAAGAAAAGGTGATATGGGATCACTTTGCCTTAAGCCTTTTTCAGATTCAAAGAAACCTTGTGGACTTCCATTCACCAACACTAAAAACCAAGGAGTTTTAATACAGTTGGCCACCCAATTTATCCAAACCTCACTAAAACTAAACTTCTGAAGAACTTTTAATAAAAAATCTCTATTCACCTCATCATAGGCTTTCTGAATGTCCAATTTGACCAGCATTTTTTCCAAATGCTTTAACCTAATAGAATGAATTACCTCATGAGCCACTATTATACCTTCATAAATGGATCTATTCAGCGAAAAGCTACTCTATTCTGAGGATATTACTGAATCAAGAGTACCCTTCAGCCTATTTGCAATAACCTTTGAAATTACCTTGTAAATCGTATTGCATAAAGAGATGGGCCTAAAATTTCCATTGAAGGATAAAGCTTCATCTTTCTTAGGAACAAGAGCAATAAAATTATTATTGAAATCTTTTAAAACAAACCCACCTCTACGAGATTCCTCAACCACTCCCCAAATATCATTGGCTTAAAAACCCCAACACTTCTAAAAAAACACAACTGGAAAACCATCCAGACCTAGTGCTTTATCACCACCCAGACTGAAAAAGTGCCAACTTAACTTCATCCATAGAGATAGCTTTTGTTAGGGGTAAATTATGAGCATCATAAACATACTTAGGAATAACATCTCATAAGTTATCTACTTGAGTAGAACCAAAATGAGAAACTCAGAAGGATTCCGAGAAGAAACGCACAACCTCCTAGCACACAGATTCCTTGTTCGTTAAAGTATTCCCATGAGCATACTTTATAGAGAAAATTATGTTTACAGACCTCCTTGCCTTAGTTGAATTGTGAAAAAAACTGGTATTATGATCACCTCCTTTAAGCCAGGTCTCCCTAGACTTTTGCCTCCAGAAATTTTCCTCACAATCCAAAATCTTTGCATATTTCTTATTTAGAGCTTTCTCTTTTCTGAAATCATCTTCCATCATGCCCCCCTCTATCACTTGTGAATGCAACCCTTCCAGCTCCTACTCTAGTCTTAAATTTTCTAAGCAAATATTCTTGAAAACCTCACGGTTCCATTACTTTAGCTTTTCCTTTACAAATTGGAGTTTTTTGGAGAAGATAAAAACCATATTGCCTTCCTTTGAAGGGGCCATTGACCACCATTCAGCTATTAAGTCCAAAAAACCTTCCGCCCTTAGCCACATCTTCTCAAATTTGAAAGGGCATTTGTCTGGAACTGCATCTTCTTGAAATCTAACACTTATTGGATAATGATATGATCTTGTAACCGGAAGAATTTCTGCCTGAACCATCCAGTGAAAGTCCTCCCAATTCCCAACTAAAAAGAATGTATCCAATTTTTGTGCAATATTTAAAAAGCCACTTCTTCTATTAGTCCAGGTAAAGTTTCCCATTCTAACTGAATGTCAAACAAACCATTATCAGTGACAAAGTTGCTGAAATCCTTTTTCTTATTGGCCCACCCAACACCTCATTTTTTTTCAGAAGGGCGAAGGATAGCATTAAAATCTCCACCAAGAAGGAAAACTTTCTCTCCATTATTTTGAAGAACCTCCAAAATTTCACACCAAACTTTCTTCATCTTTGTGGAGTTGTTAGGCCCATAAACATTTAAAATGTTTAAGTTTGTGGCTAACTGTCTAGAGAAAATACTGATCCATTACCAAGATTTTCCAGAGCAGATTTCCTGAGCATCCACAATCGGTTCTCTTGACATAAACCCAATACCCCCAAAGGCTCCTACAGCCTCAACAACAAAGCAATTCCAACCATTGAAACTTCTCTTAAAAGAAATTATATCATCCCCATTGAGTTTTAATTCCTGTAATAAAACTATATCTGGTTTCGTCTGATCAAAACATTGTTTGATCAAACGGATCTTGTCAAGGGCATTGCAGCCCCTAACATTCCACAATAGGACCTTTATTGCTCTCAAAAAGGCATAGCCTTTTCCCGATCTCAATTTTTTTGCCTCGAGGCGCTGCCTACAATCTCTAACTTTTCCTTTGCAGATTTTGGGCCACACTTCTTCTTTTCACCAACCTTCACTCTGACTTGCTTTGCAAGTGATTCAGCCACAATTCTTTTTTCAATAATGACCAGTTCCGAGCTTAGGACAAATTCATTGCCCCCCTCTCTTTCCTCCCCATTCGGAGAATCAAAGTCTATATCTTCAAACAAGCTTTCCTCCTCTCCAACCTCCTTGAATGAACTCTCCAAGTTACAGATTAGGGAAATATGTATATCCTTAAACAAAGGTTCTTCAATTTCACCACCTTCCACCACCAGTGTATAGAATTTTGGAAATGGCAAGTTGTTGGTTCCGCTTCAAGGCTTTATCCCCTAAGATCCAATTTAGAAGTTTTGGGACACTCTTTGAGCACCAACGGTGTCTTCTTAGCATCACTAAACTTCAAGACATTTTGATAAGATAGCAAACTCTCATGAGGTTTTCCTTCCGAGCCAAAAGGAAATCCTATTCGTTCACCCTGAGCTGTGTTTGAAACCTCATTTCCTGAACTTCTAGCCTCTTCTTTTGGGGGGGTGATCGTAAGGATTCTATCCTTCATTGTATTTTCCGACCTTATATCTATATGATCACCTATAGGTTCTTCACTAGCAACTCAAGTGTGATAAAAAAAAATTTGGGGGTCTTCAAAGCTTTCCTCAAAAGATTCCCAACTCTCATCTATTTTTTTATTATCACCATAATCCATCCCCTCCGACCACATGTTCAAGAAGGAATTAGTTTTTTGGTGATATTCATGAACTTCAGCAGCGAAGTTCCTATGGTTCATCATGACTTCAATAAAATCATTATTCTCTCCTTGGAAGAGGTTTTCCTTTAATATCACCAAGTCATTTAGAGCATTTACCTCTAAACCCTTTCCTTTTTCCAAAAGATTGCATTCCCCTAGCAGATGACCAAAGCCTTTACAGATTGAGCACATTTCTATCGACTCCTTAACTTCTACTACTTGCTTCTAGGTACCCTCACTCAATTTTAGCTCTATCATTCTAGGGAGGGGATGAGTCGCTTGCCATAGAATGCATATTCTAGCATACATGCTAAAATCCTTGTTTGTTACTACCTCATCCACCTTAACAAAAGAACCCAGTTTATTGCCTATCAATCTTAGGGTTTCCTCATTCCAATACTCATGTGGAAGGTTGCACAACTGAATCCATATTGGCACTTTCGTTATGTTTTCCAGTTTAGGGTTGAAGTTCAGAGACCAGTCTTTTATAAAGAAACTTTCACCCCCATTAGAAAAGGACCACTATTGAATATCCAATCCTTATCTCTAGCCTATGGGCAAATAACCAAATAAAAACCATTTGGGAGGGTTTTTAAAACCATAGTTTTCCCCCAATGCTCATCACACCAATTTCTAACCCTCTTAAAAGTCGGCCATGGCTCTTTCCTTTCAAAGACTCACTGAATCATTCCAAGATTTGCCATCTATAAGAAGGGAGACAACAGTGGTGACCTCAAAACTAGGGTTTACCTGTTTCGCCGTTCGAAGATTTCCTTGTTGTTTTGGCCTCCAAAACTTTTTTCCAGTTTCTTCATATCTATCGGACCCATCAATTGCAGACTAGCATAACCCCAACGATTTCTTGCATCCCTATCCATGGACATTGGGTTTTCCTTTTCCCTATGATTTTGGTTATGTCCATCTTTTTCTGGAGCCTTCCATGCTTGCTAAGGGGCGCGCCATTTTGTGTTATGTTGTCTTCCCCCATTTCTTTGGTTGAAAGGCCACCTGCCAAGATCTCTGCCACAAATTTCATCAGTTTGCCTCAGCCCCTGGTTTCCCCTTCACTCTGCCATTTCCCTTTAAAGGGACAAAAAATTATTAAAAACCCAACACTAATTTTTTTTTCCAGGGACAAAATATTAAAACCCCAACACTAATTTTTTTCAGGGACAAAATATATTAAAAACCCAACACTAATTGTTTTCAAAGACAAAAAATTTTAAAAACCCAGATCGAAAAAATTTGTTCACACCCGTCATAGCACATGAACAGCCTACAGGAAACATTAAAAATTCCCAAACTGGTGCGGAATGCTTGAAAGCCCATAAAATGCAAACCCATGAAATTTCAGAAAAAGGATTTGAGAACCCTTTAATTCAAGCAAAAAATCACCCAGAATAGCGTAGAAGAAAAAACCAGGTAGCAACTCATGAAAACCAAATGCCCGGAAGTAGAGATAAAACACCAAAGCGTCACGGATTTTACAAAAACCAATCGTGCGCCAAATAATACCAAAAAATGAGATCGCACCACTAAGGAAAATACCTAGGTCACAGCTCCAAAAGGTCACGAAAAACCTCACAACTGATGCGGAAAAAATCTTCCAGGGACGCACACAAGAAACCCACCAAAAAAAGGTGATCTAAGGTTGAACATGTGCAACAAGATCACAAGAAGAAGAGACACCCAAAAAAAATAAACCCACGATTTTTGAAGAAATTACGTTAAAAACAAGATACGCGTTTTTTAAAAAATTGCTCATTTCAGACACGAATTTCACCCATAAACACATAAATCTTGAGCAAAAAAATAGCAAAATTTTCCTTTAGAAACCCTTCCCAGATTCCAACAAAAAAAGAGAAGATTTTCCACTCTGTAAATCCATGAATTTAATCTCCAAAAAGAACATGCAATCACTGCAAAAAATTGATAAAAAACTCACACTGAAAAAAAACCATGATACCCTTGAAAATCAGCTCAAAAATTTTCTTCAACAAATTTTGATTTTTTTTCTAAACCCTAAATTTCTACAAAAAATTCTTCTCCTAATCAAGTTTGAGCCTGAGCTCTGATACCATGAAAAGATAATTGATATTCATAATTGTGTGATTGCAAAAGAAGACGAAGGCTCCTTATAAAGAAATTACAAGACGATGTTTCTAAATGAAACAATCGTAAATAGAAGATGAAAATAGAAACTATCTAAGCTAACTAAGATGACTATTATATTATTTAATATATTTAATACATATTCTTAAGAACACTCAAGAGTATCCTCACCTACAACTCACATTTTGTCAAAACCATTATTGTCATATTTTATCATCAAAACTCCAACAAACAATTAATGAAATTGAATGAGAAAACAAACCTAAATTTGTTTCAATAGATTACAAAAATGACTCCCAAAATAAATATTAAAGAGAAAAAAATATACTAAATTAATGTTATAAAACAACTAGCAACATTCATCATTAGGTATCCTCCAAATCTTTCTTCAAAGCCATCTATAAAGATTGTGCTTTAAAATTTCCTATAGGAAATGCATATTAATACTCATGCCATGTTACAAAAGCAAGAAAAAGAAAAAATATCATGACATGAGATACTTTTGAAACTACAAGGTTCTTCAAAATTTATTTTTATTGGAATCCATCAAGTTTAGAAGTGAAAAGTCATCTAGGTAACTTAGATGGGATATCAATACATCCAATCATTTCCTTGAGAAAAATGTTCTACATGCTCCAAACCATTGGTGAGTACTAAAAAAAAATAGTCTATGCCAAACATGGTTGGTATACCCAAAAATACGCAAAATCCAAGATTTTTTTTCTATAAAAGGCAACACAACCCTCTCACTTCCTTACACAACATTCTTTCATACATTTGAGCAAATATGATGGAAAAATTCAAAAAAAAATCAAGAGCAACTTAGTAAAAATAATAATCGTCTTTTTATTTTTTCCAAGCATTTAAATTCGTTATAGTTGGTAAAATCTAGCATGTAGATTGTAAGCAATTCATAATTTCGTAGCATTTAGTAGTATTTATTTCTAAAAATTTGGATTTATGAGCATTTTTTGATTATTTATATTGGTTTTTTTTTAATGAAACCACTATTTTTTCTATAAATTGATTATTTTGCTAATCTATAAAAGTTCTGGAAAACCTCTAGGTTATACTAAATTTATGGCGATTTATAATAATTCATTTGATTTTTTTTGTAGTTTAAAATTAAATATGTAGCACTTTGTACTTGTAGGTTAGATTAAATGGCAAATAGAGAACCCTTGGACTTTGATTAGTCTCCTACTCTACATCAAGATCAAGTTCAACCTATCAATACTAATTACTAGAATTCATCCCCTACAACCAAAAACCCCCATTTGCAAATATATCATATATGGATAGACACCTGGAGCAAGCATTTGCATTAAATGATATATAACCTATATCATAGAGGCATCAATCACCTCAAATACCATCTTGTAGGCATCACTCATTGTGATGTCAAACCCTTTGTCAAGATCAACAAAAGAGATAAAACAAGAGATGGATACACACCTTGCATTGATGGAAGAGAAAAAAAACTACAAAGGAAGAAGACAAGAACAACCATAATTCATAGCTAGTCTTCATGGTCCTCAATTGCAAATAGAAATAGATAAAAGTACAACATTGAAAGGCATAGTGGGCTCTATTTGTGATCCACGCATATGAAGTCCATCAACATCCACTTCATTTACTTTGAGTAGAGTGCCTATACAAACACCACATAGATTTGTTGTACTCAAAAACATACTTGGAGCACAACCGTCGTTAGAATCTACAAGCTGGAACAAGGAGGTGTACAAAAAAGTGGATAAAGCATGTGTCATTTTTTGGTATTTCAACAACTTCCCTTCGGTATGGTGAATAGCACATGTTGGGATAATTTGGTAACTACATTAATAGTTACAAGAAAAGGCTACAAAGCGCCCTCTTGAAGAGACTTAAGTGAGAAGTTGCTTGTGGATGCAACTTAAGATGCAAAGTTAGTAATGAAAATACATAAGAAACAATTGAAAAAATATAATTGCACTATAATTTTAGATAGGTGAAAGGATGGAAAGAACCACACCCTTATCAACTTTTTGGTAGCTTCAAATAGTGATTTTTTTTAAAAAGTTATTTAATGCCTCGAACAAAGTAAAGAATATATAAAATTTGAGTCTAATATTGAAAGAAATTGTCTTCAAGGTGGGTATAGAGAATGTAGCTCAAATTATAATTGACAATACAACAAAGCATGTGGCAACTAAGAGATTGCTAAGTGAGGAGAGACATCTATCACTTTTTTGGACCCATTGTGCAACACATTACTCTGACCTTCTTTTGGAAGACATAAGAAAAATTGATTGAGTGAGATCAATTGTAGAATATGCAAAAAGCAAAACAAAATTTATTTGTAATCCAATTGTAGAAGATGCAAAAAGCATAACAAAATTTATTTGTAATCAATCTTGGGTTATTAATTTGATGAGAGATCACACCAAAGGGAGAGTGCAATCAAGTGTCACAAGGTTTGCAACAATCTTCTTAACATTGCAAAGCATTATTGGTTTATTGACTTCTTTAAAAGAAATGTTTGTAAGTCAAGCATTGCTAGACTCATCGTATTAAAAAAAAAAAAAACTAAAAGAGAGAGGATCAAAAGGATAGTCTTTAATAATTTGGACAGAGCTACAAAGATTGTCAAAGTATCCTTAAACTTTGATTTAAAATTCAAATTAAATATTTTATTTTTAACTTTAAAAGTATTTACTTTCATTATATGCAATTTTAATTTGTTTTGTATTTGTAATTGTCAAAGCCCCTAGTTAGAGTTTTGCACTTAGTATTGTTGGAATGATTTCCATTAATGGCAAAGGTTGTAAAAGAATTTGTCATGGAGATTGTTAAACAAAAACGTCAAAGATGAATGAAGAGATTGTTAGAATACTATCATTGATGTCAAAACGAATAAACAAGATTATTGGCAAAATTGTTGTCATTAATGTCAAGATGTATGAACAAAACTATTGGTTAGATATTGTCATTGATGTCAAAGAAGAGACTAGATTGAAAGAAGGAAGATATCAATGAAATGAATGCCATGATGCATGACATTAATAGATGCAAAGAGCAAATTGAGAACCATTGAAATTGCTGGCCAAAATCTAGTTCACTTTGATATTTAAAGATTAAAGAACAAAGCCAATAAATTCTTAATGTTATTAGTGAAAAATATATGTAGCTCGTGATTAAGAAAGTGTGCAAGTTTATAAATTGAATCAAATCTAGTTTACTTTGATATTTAAAGATTAAAGAACAAAGCCAATAAATTCTTAATGTTATTAGTGAAAAATATATGTAGCTCATGATTAAGAAAGTGTGCAAGTTTATAAATTGAATCAAATCTTTATGAAAGATATAGGAAGACATTGATATATTTAGTGATCAAAATTGAAAGAAAACATTGACATAGATTGGATCAGATTTGAGATTGAATCAAAATTGATTTTGGATCATATTTGAAATTGGATAAGATTTGGTGAAAGAATTAATTATATCAACATTGAAAGAGTTAAAAGGGTTTAAGCCTATCAAACAAAGGTTGGAGCCTGTTGCTGGGTTGGAGCTCAATTTTTGAATGGGAGTTGGAGCCTTCAATAGGTTGGAGCCTATCAAATAAAGGTTGAAGTCTCTAGTTGAGTTGGAGCTCAATTTGTGTAAATATCGAAGTCTTTGATAGTAGGTTGGAGCCTATAAGAAGAAAATTTCCATAATATAAACAAAATTGTGTTGTGGTTTTTTTCGAAAAGGTTTCCACATGAATTGTGTGTTCTCATTGCATTCCTAATTGTTAGGTGTTACTTGAATGTTCTTATTGTGATTGGTTAAGTTTTGAAAAAAAATAAAAAAGATTGTTAGATACTAATTCACTTCCTGCTCCCACCCCCCTCTCAATATAACCATGTGCTCGACAAGTATATTGGAATCAAAACTCGCTTGGGTACATTTATGAAGCCATATATAGGGCCAAAACGTCCATCCAAAATTATTACAAAGTGGATACACTTAAATTTGGCCACATTTGGGAGATCGCTAATCAAAGATGGAACAGTCAACTCCACTAACACATTCATGCGACGAGTTATTTCCTCAATCCTATATTTTTCTATTCATGTAGCTTCACAAATCCTAATGGAGAGCTTATGGAGGGCCTCACCTCACAAGGTGCATTGCGAGGATGACACCTTGGATTGAGGTGAGATACTTCATTGTTTAAAAATTGCAGAATTACAAGATTGATAGAGGGAAGCTATTTTCTTCAACACTAGCTATTCAAAGAAGAACCACTCAATCACCAAATACAAAAATTGAAATCTTTACATCACATGCATCTTACAAGTTACAAATTTCAAATTAACAACTATTGATAAAATGTGGTTTGGTTACTAACTCTTGAATACCTTATTTTGTAAATTCTTGATAGGCGAATTGGGGTGCAAATACCGCAAATCTTCAAAGATTAGCCCTCAGCATTTTATGTCAACCCTTTACTGCATCTTGTTGTGAATGTAACTAGTTTGTTTGCATCCATTCACACAAAAAGCAAAATAAATTAACACAAAAACGACTCAATGACCTTGTCTTTATACAAAACAACCTTCAACTTCGCACAAGGAAGGTAAGAGGAGATCCTTATAATGATTGGACATGGTGAGATGAAGACAGCCTATCATTTGCTGCAAATGAGATTCTTGATTTTGAGAGGCAGGCAATGGAGGACGTGGCTGCAACGGAAGGAGCTACTAAATTGTCATTGGATGACATTGATGAGGCAAAGAAAGAGCCATTACCATCTAGCAACAAAATGGAAGTCAAACCAAAGCAACAAATATAGCCTTCTATGCCAAGTGAAGAGTCGTAGCAAAATGCAAGGATTAGAACCTCTCCTTGAGTTTTCAATAGATTATGGAAGAGGAAGATGTAAAATGTTGTGAAATGTAATTTATGAATTATGATGTTGATTTTCAAAAGCAATCATAAATTCATAAAAGTTGCCAGATATTGAATTATGATGCAATTTTGTTTTTTAATTTGTAAAATTTAATAGTAATCACTTTGTACTCATTGGAAATATTTTGTTATTAAGTTTTGCCACAAAAAATGTGTTTTTAAAAAATATAAACAATTTTTAAGTTGCTAAGTTGCAAATTTTGAGTCTTCTGAGTTTTTGCCGAGTCAGTCTGCCAACTATGCTCCAAACTAGTCATGGAAAGCTTAAATCTGAAACAAGGTAATATACCTAGAACAGACCTTGCATTTCCTTTCACGTAAGTTAAAGCAGACTTCATAGTTATGGTAACAACAATGCTGGAAATAAAGATGGAGAATGCAGCTGCAAGTATCGTAAAAAGCAGGGCCATTCACTCCAATGGTCAAGTGTACAGAAGCATACATACTTTATAATACAACAATTAATTTAACAACAAACCAAGATGTTTGCATATCCAATGCAACAGCTGGACCAATTTTTTTCAAAAGATAAAGATACCCGTAACAATTTTCTTCAGAAGTTGAAGGAACCTACAAAATACAACTGTGTAAGGCTCAACCAGAGCTATCTGAGCAATTCAATGCAGAAGCTGGACTAATTTTCATCATAAGATAAGGTACCTTGGCCAACTTGCTTCATAAGGTTAAGTAATCTGCACAATATGACAAAATGATAAGAGTGTTAGGCTCACTTTGCCAGTGTCCAAACAAAAGCTTCCTTCCAGAATATCATTCAAGGCACGATTCATATGAAGCATTCAATCCTTGCAGAGAAAAGAACAAAAAGCACATAGAACCAGACATTCGTTTTATATGGATATTTCAACAAAGAATTTATCAATAATCAATGAACATGATCTGAATGGATATGAATTGGTTAGCAGAGTCACACTTACCTCATACCATGATGCAATAGGAAACTACAAGGAACATTAAATTTCATCCACACAATATAAGCTAAAAATATTATCACAATTTGAAATCATTCAAGAGAAATTTATGCATAAATTCTTCTTTATTGAATTTTGTGCATAAGTTTTTGTGAAGTGAAAGTTGCAACTACAACATCTGACAAAAATCCACTTATGCTTTTGATGGATGTCCATACCCTCATCCAAAGCTCCAATTTGCACACATGCAGGTAGGATGCTGGCAAAGGTTGAGGAGTTGGGCTTTACACCCCCAAGTTGCATTTGCTTAAAAGTTTCTAAGGATTTTTCAGAAAACCCATTTTGAACATATCCTGCAATCATGGCATTCCATGAGATCACATTTCTTTGAGGCATTTTTAAAAACTGTTCATGTGACTTGTCTATGCTTCCACATTTTGCATGTATGTCTACCAGGGCACTTGCAACTACAATGTGTGACAAAAATTCCCCTTTTGTTATGCTTTCATGGATGTCCCTTCATTATTACTGGATATCTGACATGGTGCAAATTATTATAGTGCAAGCCTATTTTTCAGATTGTTTCATTTAGCATCACCAGTAATCTCCAAAAGAACATTGTCCCTGTTTAAAATGATGGAAAAGGTTCACATCTCTTAGAACAATTCTCTTGCAACAATGTTGGAGATAAATTTAGTTGCAGTGGCTATCAGAACATACTCGAAGGTTCTTAAGAACTCTAATAGTTGTTCCAAGGGGCAGGTTTAACAAAGCAAATGCAATTGCCAACTTCTCACTATGGTGGCAGATAAATAATTATTTTTCCTCCTCTTCCACAGCATTAACTAAATGTCTTGAATCTGGAAAATACACTGCCGCCTTCATCTGCCAAGCCAATTTCTCCAACATTGCATAGATCTCCTGTGTCTGTGAATGTGATCTGTCTCGTACACAGAAAGCATGTACCATTTTATGGCCTTCAATCCAACTACATCCAGGTATCTTTTTAATTCCTCTATCTTTCATCAATCTCCTTACCATTTAAACCTCACCACACCTGCCCACATCTGCATAGTTGTTTGAGAAAAGAACATAAGTTGCAACATTCTTAGGATCCAAATAAAGATGCAGTGTCACTGGAAATACTCCTAAGTGTATGTTCATATATGATCTACAGGCACCAAGAAAACACATTCCATGTAAGGTGCAGATTCATTTCAGAGAGCTTGGAGTGCATGTACATCATCCCATACAATATGTTTGACACAAAATTTGGGCAACTTTAGGCAATTCTTAAATACATCAGTGCACACAAATATATACATATCTATCATATAGATATTTATACGTACATATGTGTGTATATTGTCATATGTATTATTGTAAGGGAATACAATCTCTTTTACATAAATCTAGAATAATTAAATAGATGCAAACACCAAGCATATAATTGAACTACAGTAAATCAGGAGTTGTTGTCAATATTGGGTCATGAACTACACTTAGCATAAAAGTGCCACTTACCAATTTGTAATCATTTAAGACATTTGATAAAAGACGACCCAAAACAAAATGGGAATTGAAATAGATATGAAAAGTTCACCATTACAATCCTATATATGTACATACATGATATGTATGTGTATCTATGTATGCATGTATATGTTTGTATGTGTCTACATATGCACATATGTACACAAAGATACACATACCTATGATACATGTGTGAACATATGTATTTAAGAATTGCCTAAAATAGCTCAAATTTGGTGTCATACAGATTGTCAAAGAATCTATCTATCTATATATATATATATATATTCGCCTTTTACAAGAAAGTTTTACAACACATGTTGAGTTGGCTAAACAAGTTTTACATTAAAATCCTGTCGGTATTTACAGGCAGTATAGAATTTAGACATATCTAAAATCCAAAAATAGAGTCCAGAGACCGTGAATTTCCATGCTTTGCTAGCTAAATGCGGCCACAGATGTAAACAGAGAATATTTGCACCTGCACGGACATGTGCCCAAGTACATGATTGTACATTATATGATTACAGGATTAAATGAGCACAATTAAGTTAAAAGATGCCAAAGATTAGATATGTAGTTGAGGATTGCACGTAAGAGAAAATGGGTTTGTGTACAGAATATCTTAACCCACATGGGAGAAAGATCCAAAAACGTACAGCTGATTCATTTTGAGGCAGTAAAGACACATCATTCACTCAATTCGAAGAATTCAAACATTCCCTTTGGGCTATTCTAGAGGAAGCACATTCAGAAGCTAATCTCCCTTCAAAAATGCATGTCTTAGATATGATAACAGAATGCCCCATCCCCCAAACAATGGAATCATTATGAGATAAGTCATAAGATTGTTTTGAAAGCCACAAAAGCCTAAAACGTCACCATTTTTGACATTCGCATTTTGAAGGTTGTTGAGGAGCTTGGAAGGTGTGTGTGTGTGTGTGCATATATGTATGTATACTCATATATGTATATACATATATATGTATGCACATATACATATATATATATATATGAGTATACATACATACATACATACACACACACACGCACATATATATATATATATATGCATATGTATATATACACACACACACGCACATATATATATGCATATGTATATATATATATATATACACACACACACAAATATTTACCATTATCTCGCCAAGATAATAGGAACTCACTTGTTCTCTAATTCCAATCCTCCATTGTGGATTGAAATGAAAAAATGAGCAGCAGGCACATATTTCCCATTGAACAAATGGAGCATGTTTAACAAAACAAATATTCAAATATATATTTATAATCTAGAAAGGAGCGGCAGAGGCATATATTGCCCATTGAACAAATGGAGCCTGTTTAACAAAACAAATATTCAAATATATATATATATATATATATATATTGGGAAATGCACATTTTGCTTCCTTTGGAATGGCCCAAAGGGAATGTTTTAATTCTTTGAATTGAGTGAATGATCTGTCTTTACTGCCTCGAAATGAATCAGCTGTATGTTTTTGGATCTTTCTCCCATGTGGGTTAAGATCTTCTGTACACAGTATGTTAACCCATTTTCTCTTACGTGCAATTCTCAACTACATATCTAATCTTTGGCATCTTTTAACTTAATTGTGCTCATTCAATCCTGTAATCATATAATGTACGATCATGTACTTGGGCACACGTCCGTGCAGGTGCAAATATTCTCTGTTTACATCTGTGGCTACATATAGCTAGCAATGAATGGAAATTCATGGTCTCTGGACTCTATTTCTGGATTTTAGATATGTCTAAATTCTATACTGCCTGTAAACACCGACAGGATTTTAATGTAAAACTTGTTTAGCCAACTCAACATGTGTTGTAAAACTTTCTTGTAAAAGATGAGTATATATATATATATATATAGATTCTTTGACAATCTGTTTGACACCAAATTTGAGCTAGCTTAGGCAATTCTTAAATACATATGTTCACACATGTATCATAGGTATGTGTATCTTTGTGTACATATGTGTATATATAGACACACACAAACATATACATGCATACATAGATACACATATATATCATGTATGTACATATATATGATTGTAATGGTGAACTTTCATATCTATTTCAATTCCCATTTTGTTTTGGGTCCTTTTTTATGAAATGTCTTAAAATGATTACAAATTGATAAGTGGCACTATTATGCTAAGTGTAGTTCATGACCCAATATTGACAACAACTCCTGATTTAATGTAGTTCAATTATATGCTTGGTGTTTGCAACTATTTAATTATTCTAGATTTATGTAAAAGAGATTGTATTCCCTTACAATTATATATATGACAATATACACATACACATATGTACGTATAAATATCTATATGATAGATATGTATATATGTGTGCACAGATGTATTTAAGAATTGCCTAAATTTCGTGTCAAACATATTTTATGGGATGATGTACACGCACTCCAAGCTCTCTGAAATGAATCTGCACCTTACATGGAATGTGTTTTCTTGGTGCCTGTAGATCATATATGCACATACGCTTAGGAGTTTTTCCAGCGACACTGCATCTTTATTTGAACATTTGTTTTGTTAAACAGGCTCCATTTGTTCAATAGGCAATATATGCCTTTGCTGCTCCTTTCTGGATTATATATATATATATATTTGAATATTTGTCTTGTTAAACAGGCTCCATTTTTTCAATGGGCAATATGTGCCTTTGCTGCTCATTTTTTCATTTCAATCCAAAATGGAGGATTGGAATTAGAGAACAAATGAGTTCCTATTACCTTGGCGAGATAATGGTAAATATTTTACCAAATATATATATATATATACACACACACATATATATATAAATATACATATATGTGTGTGTGTGTATGTATATATATGTATGTATGTATATTCATATATATATATGTATGTATGTATGTATGTATATTCATATATATATATATATATATATATACATACATACATATACATACATACATACATATATATATATATATATCCTTCCAAGCTCCCCAGCAACCTTCAAAAATGCGAATGTCAAAAATGGTGTTGTTTTGGGCTTTTGTGACTTTCGAAACAATCTTATCTCATAATGATGCCATTGTTTGGAGGATGGGGCATTATGTTATCATGTCTAAGACATGCATTTTTGAAGGGAGATTAGCTTCTTCCTATATATATATATATATATATATATATATATATATATATGTTTTTTAACTCAAATCACCCTCTGCTAAATAAAAGTTGCAGCAAATTTTGCAAATGAGAAGATGCATTTCTTCCTCTGCCTTTGTTGGATTGAACGAAATGGGAGGAATGAACATACGTTTAAAAGGGAAACCCAAAATAGAAGTGCCCTCACAAATATTTGTCTACGACTACGGCATCTAACATAATTCCTCCATCCCTTATGTTTTGATGGGTGTCGACACCCTGGTCCAGGTAAGTTGAGTGCCATATGCCTACATATAAACATTAGAAAACAGTTTAATTTTGTTAGATGGAATTTGATAGGTAGTGTTATTACTTTCTTTTTAATTAAATTTTTTTTAAAAATCAACTAGCAAAATTGAAAGGCCAATCATAATGTTGGAAATTAACTATTTTGACAAAAAAATAGGAAAAAGGAACTTCAGAAAAGTGCTACTTGCATAAGTTCCCAGACAGTTACTCAAAGAAAAAAAGTATATGAAGATTATACTATCCTGGTCTATGGCAAGAACTAATAAAAGAATTACGGAAACAATGAATGGTGAATTTTTCAAAAGAACATTAAAAGTCACATACAAAAATAAAACAAATGCATCACAAAAAAAAATAGCTCTTAAAATCAAAAATGAAGTAAACAATGTAGATAAAATAAAATAAATTTTAAATAAAAGTTAAATTGTGTCCATGAATATATGTAATAAATAAAATAACTGATGTATTTAAGATATCGATTCTAGTATTTCTCCCATTTGCATGACTGATAGTTAAATTTCGGGGGCAAAAAATGATATTCTTTTATTTGAACTGTCACCTAATATTTTTCCCGCTTGCATGACTGACAGTTCAATAGTTTATACAAGTTTTGGTTAATATTTGTTTAGCAAGCCCAGAAGCATATTGCCATCAACAAATTAACCCAAGCTGCTCTATTTCTAAAGGAAGATATTTTCATATATCTGTTTGTTTCTATGTGTGAGGAGGAGACTGCTATTTTATTATTTGAACGGTCACCTAATATTTCTCTCATTTGCAAAGGCTGACAGTTAAATTTTATGGGAGAGACTGTTATTTTATTATTTGAACTGTCACCTATATTTTTTCTAATTTGCAAGACTGACAGTTATTTGGTTTATGCAATTTTTGGATAATTTTGTATCTACACATCCCACAGCTAGCTTGGGGATGACAACTATTATATTTGGAAAAAAAAAATACTGTGGATGGCAAAAATCTTTGTTGGCAAAACAAGGATAGACAACTGAGGGGGGTTGGGGGGAGGGGGTTGGGGGTGAATCAGTTGTTACCAAAATCAAACTTATACAACATTAATCAACCTTAAATCTCAGATCTGATAAATAACAGTGCAAGCATAAATCAATAACACATCAGAGACACATGCACACCAAGATTTTATACGTGGAAACCCTATTAGGGGAAAAACCACAGTGGATGATAGTCCACAAGATTATACCCTGTTCAAAGTATAATGAAGAATGAAAAAGGAATGCACTTGCATCTAGGCGCACTACCTAGAGCACACTGCTCAGATGGAAGGCTCGCTGCTTTACATACAATAATCAGCTTAAATCCATCTGATGAAGTTGAACTGAGAAATTAGTTTCTACCAAAGCTTGATTATAGTTCCAATTAGGCGCACAAAAACTTCTACACACTCTACTCAAACTTCTTCACACTCTGCTCTGCTCTTGAATGATTTGACCTTTATTCGCACATGTACACCTCTTGCACACAATGAGCATTGCCTCTAAATGAGGAGAACAAACACATATATATATCCGCTACACGGATTTACATCCACTATTCAATCGGCCTCAAATAAAGAATAAATTACAACTGTCGGCCTCAATACATGAATAAATTTCAATGCGCACCAACACAAATCGGTCACAACATAGTGAGGACCCAAACAAACACCTTCAAACACGCCAAACAATAAAATATTAATCCTCATGAATCCACAACAAGCTAACACCATCATGTCGGCCAAGAACATGAAAACTCGAGCACACATCGGAAAAATCTCCAATCAAGAACACCCTAATCAATGCGGATGTACATAAAGGATAGAGTACGATCTAGACTCATCCATGAACGTCACAAGTACATGCGCAACACATGAAATTACCAAAATTTCATCTGCTTCATCCAAGAACACCATCTACAAAAACTGAATAACTGTAGGAACACAAATCTTCATAACTTCCACAAATCTTGATGCAAACCTCTGAAACTTTCGGACAACATACTAGAAAGCTTCAACAACAAACCCTTTGAAGCGCACCTTCAGATCTTCAACGTATAGAACTTTCCAACATTCTGACCTTCTCAACTTCACTGGCTGCCATCAATATTACTTTTACAATTTTTTCAATATCCTCGACATATACAGCTTTAAACATCATTAATGCTAATAGTATTGATATCAATGACAACCACATAACCGTAATGCAACCACAACATTCAACAATCTCCCCTTTTGGCATTGATGGCAACACATGATGTGAAAAATAATGCCACCAACCCAACTAGCTCTTCTTCAACAATCTCCCCCTGAGATTGTGCACTCTTTCCTGTTTCTTTCTTCCCCCATGTTTTTCACATTACTCTTCTCTCCCCCTTTGACATCAATGGCAAAGGTACACATGCTCTTATCACAAATTTGAATCATCTGACTACTCCCCCTAAGTAACAGCCACCACCCAAATTTGAATCATCTGACTACTACCCCTAAGTAACAGCCACCACAACATTAATCCGGAATAAGATATGGCTATGAATTCGCGGACTGATGCAGAAACCTGCATCTTAGTTCTGATCAGGAGGGGAAATCACCCCTAACTTGCCTCTGAGGTACTCAAAAGTATCCTTGGGCAACGACTTAGTAAAGATGTCTGAAATTTGCTCCTTGGTAGGTATATACTCCAATCTAACTTCTTTGTCACTCACTTTATCTCTCAAAAATTGATATTTGATGGATATATGCTTTGTCTTTGAATGCAGCATTGGATTCTTGGAAATATTAATGGCACTTGAATTGTCACAAAATATGATAATGGGTTCTTCATACTCAATTCTAACATCTCTGAACATTTGCTTCATCCACAATACTTGGGTACAACTATTTGCAGCAGCAATATATTATGCCTCAGCAATAGATAATGAAACGGAATTCTGCTTTTTGCTTAGCCAAGATACCAATTTCTTCCCTAAGATGAATGCACCGCCACTAGTACTCTTCTTGTCATCAACATCTCCTGCCCAATCAACATCAATGAAAGCATTCAAGATAAGATCATCATCCCTAGGATATCAAAAACCAAGATCAATTGTCCCTTTCAGGTATCTGAAAATTCTTTTCACAACAATTACATGAGATTCTTTAGGATCAGCTTGAAATCTAGCAACCATACATACAACATTCATTATATCTGGCCTGGTCTGAATCAAATAGAGTAATCCACCAATCATTGACCTATATCTTGTTTGATTTGCTTTAGGAGTATCATCATTCTATGTAAGTTTGCATCTGGTTATTATAGGTGTACCAACTGGCTTTGAATCTTCAATGCCAAACTTTTTCAATAGCTCTTTCACATACTTAGACTGAGATATGAAAATTCCATCATCTAATTGAGTGATTTGCAATCCTAAAAAGAATTTCAACTCTCCTATCATTGACATTTCAAACTCCTTTTCATTTCATTAGCAAACTTCATACACAAATCATCATCACCTTCAAAAATAATGTCATCAACAAAGACTTCAATGATCAATTCTTTATTCTGATCCAATTTGAAATGCAAATTGTTGTCAACAGTACCTTTATTGAATCCAACCTTCAATAAGTATTTATCCAATCTAGCATACCAAGCTCTAGGAGCTTGTTTAAGTCCATATAGAGCTTTCTTCAATCGACATACCATGTATTTTTCATCAGTCAATTGAAATCCATCCGGTTGTTCAACATAGACTTCTTCTAGCTCACCATTCAGAAATGCTAACTTTACATCCATCTGATAGACTTATAATTCTTGGAAGTAGCATAAGCAAGAAATAATCTTACCGCTTCAATTCTAGCAACGGGGGCAAAAGTTTCTTCAAAATCAATACCTTCCATCTGTGAGTACCCTTTGCAAACCAGTCTTGCTTTGTTTCTGACCACTTCACCTTGCTCATTCAACTTATTCCGGAACACCCACTTGGTTCCAATCACATTTTTGTTCTGAGGTCTAGGAACAAGATCCCATGTATCATTCTTCTCTATCTGCATCAGTTCTTCTTTCATGGCTTCCATCCAATGTTCATCTTTGCATGCTTCATTGATATTGTTAGGCTCAGCTTTGGAAATTAGACAGTACTCTTCCAAAATTCTTCTTCTAGTTTGCACACCTTTGCTCTTGTCTCCTATGATCTGACTGTCAGAGTGATTTCGCCTTACATATTTGGGAGTTTTAGGATTTTCTCTGACTTCTTGTTCTTGTGTTCTTTCTTCTGCACTTCTACTAGTCTCTGCCTCTTGATTCCCTTGGTTCACTGGAACAATCTGAAGTTGATTCTCTATCTGAACATCATTGTTAGCATTATCATTTTGATCATCTGAATCATATCCACTATATCTGGATGGTCTAACAATATTTTGATCAACTTTGACATTTGCACTTTCAACCATTTTCTTTAACCTCTTATTAAAGCACCGGTAAGCCTTAATTTTAGTAGAGTAACCCAAAAAAATTCCTTCATCACTTCTAGAATCAAACTTGCCTATATCATCATCTCTCTTGATGTAACATTTGCTTCCAAATTTTTTGAAATAATTGACAGTAGGCTTATAACCAAACCATAGCTCAAAAGGTGTCTTACTAGAATTACTGTTGATATATACCCTGTTAATGGTATACACAGCAATACTTACAACTTCTCTCCAGTAGAAATGAGGAACATTTGCTTCCAACATCATGGTTCTAGAAATGTCTAGAACGGTTTTGTTCTTTTTTTCAACAACTCCATTTTGTTGAGAGGTCTGGGGAGCAAATAATTGTCTATGGATTCCATGCTTTTCACAGAAAGAATTGAATTCCCGGGAAGTGAATTCACCACCTCTATTTGATCTTCTGACCTATCTCATTCTCTACCATAGCTTTGAAACTTTTGAACTTTTCTAATGCTTCATGTTTTTCTCTTAAGAAAGGAACCCATATCATTCTAGAATAATCATCAATGAGCAACATAAAATACCTTTCACCTTGTAGACTTTTGATTCTGGATGGACCACATAGATTAGTATGTAACAAATCCAATACTCCATTAGAGCTATACTATTTGCTCTAGAAAGAATTTCTTGTCTGCTTTCCCATTTGACATTCCTTGCACATAGTGTTAGTAGGCTTTAATAACTTAGGAAGATCTTTGACTGCTTGAGTAGTGCTTATCTTGACAATGTTATCAAAGTTCACATGACACAACCTCCTATGCCATAACCAACTTACATCAATCTGAGCAATTAAGGAACTTTCACTAGCAGCACTCAAATGAAAGATATTACCTTTTGTCTTTGTACCTGAAGCAATCATATTTCCAAAACTTCCCCTTTTTCTACACTTACCATCCTTGAATTGAAGATTGTAACCCTTGTCTACCATTTGTCCAACACTTAACAAGTTATGCTTTAAGCCTTCTACATAAAGAACATCATCAGTATTATGCTTACCACCAAAAGAAATAGTGCCTTTGCCACAAATCACACCAAAAGTCTTGTCTCCAAATCTTACAACACCACCATCATAGTCTTCCAAGCTTACAAACTTGTTTTTGTCACCAGTCATATGATGTGAGCATCCGCTGTCAATTACCCACTCATCTTTTTCTTCAATTTTTGCTGCAAGAGCTTTCTCAACATTCACATTACTAGTAGATTCAGTGGACACCTGACCATTTTCTTTGATAGCAATAAATACCCATTCATCCTCATTTCCGGTTTCTTTATCAGATTCTTCATCAGTTACACCTTCTTCAGCATAATAACATTCCCTTTGAAATCTAGTCTTCTCAGGTTTGTACTTAGAAACTCTTTTAGGACATCTAGATGCAAAAATGACCTATTTTACTGCAACAAAAACATTTAATAGGTAACTTTCCTTTGTACTTACCATGACCTCTGGCTTCTCTTTTCACAATCAATGCTTCCAGTTTTTCTAATTCTCTTTCTTCATCTTCAATCTTTTTCATCTCATCTTCATATTTGAATGTCCTTTTGGAACTCTCACCCAGATTGTATCTTTGTTGGCTTTTTCCCGATACTATAGCTTTGAATGCATATTTAGTCTTAAAAGAAGATTCACCAAATTCACTTAACTCAAAGGCAGCAAGTTTTCCAATCAGCATGTCTCTTGTAATATTTGTCACTGTCCTAAGTTCATCAATAGCAGGAGCTCTTGTTTTCTAGGAGGGAGACACAAATCTAACTATCTTAGCCACAATTTCTTCTTCATCTAAGGTTCCACCGGCACATCTAATGCTCATTACCAGTTCATTTATTTTTTGAAAAAAAGGGAGGATGTTCTCATCTTCACTCATCTTCGTGTCTTCCCATTTTCCTTTTAAACTTTGTAGCTTAGCACTTTCACTAGTGCATCTCCTTCATACAATGTTTCCAACTTTTTCCACATCTGGTATGCAATCTTCAATCCTAACACATTTGTCATCTTCGAATCTGTCAAAGCACTCAATAATGCTTCAATAGCCCTGGTATTAGCTTTTGCTTGCTTGATTTCATCTTCAGAGGACGGACCATTCTGAGGAATAGTATATGCACTTTGTGTCATCTTCCAAAAAGGTTCGCCAATGCACTTCAAATGGCACTCCATTCTAACTTTCCATAAAGAGTAGTTTGTACCATCGAATCTAGGACTATCCTTTTTGTATGATGCCATCTCGGATCACCTCAAGTTGTTAGGCTTCTTCATAGGAACTAGCTCTGATACCAATTGTTGGCAAAACAAGGATAGACAACTGAGAGGGGGGGGGTGAATCAATTGTTACCAAAATCAAACTTATACAAGATTAATCAAACTTAAATCTCAGATCTGATAAATAATAGTGCAAGCATAAATCAATAACACATCAGAGACACATGCACACCAAAATTTTATACGTGGAAACCCTGTTAGGAGAAAAACCACGATAGATGTTAGTCCACAAGATTATACCCTATTAGAAGTATAATGAAGAATGAAAAAGGAATGCACTTGCATTCAGGCGCAATGCCTAGAGCACATTGCTCAAAAGGAAGGTTCACTGCCTTACATACAATAATCAAATTAAATCCATCCGATGAAGTTGAACTGAGAAATTAGCTTCTACCAAAGCCTGATTACAGTTCCAGTTAGGCACACAAAAACTTCTACACACTCTTCCACACTCTGCTCAAACTTCTTCACACTTTGCTCTGCTCTTGAATGATTTGACCTTTATTTGCACATGTACACCTCTTGCACACACTGAGCATTGCCTCTAAATGAGGAAAACAAACACTTATATATATCCGCTACTCGGATTTACATCCACTATTCAGTCGGCCTCAAATAAAGAATAAATTATAACTGTCGGCCTTGATACATGAATAAATTTCAATGCGCACCAACACAAGTCGGTCACAACATAGTGAGGACCCAAACAAACACCTTCAAACACGCCAAACAATAAAATATTAATCCTCATGGATCTGCAACACGCTAACACCATCATGTCGGCCAAGAACATGAAAACTCGAGTACACATCGGAAAAATCTTCGATCACGAACACTCCAATCAATGCGGACGTACGGAAAGGATAGAGTACAATCTAGACTCATCCATGAACGTTACAGGTACATGCGCAACACATGAAATTACTAGAATTTCATCTGCTTCATCCAAGAACACCATCTACAGAAACTGAATAACTATAGGAACACAGATCTTCATAACTTCCACAAATCTTGATGCGAACCTCTATACTTTCAGACAACATACTAGAAAGCTTCAACAAAAAACCCTTTGAAGCACATCTTCAAATCTCCAAAGTACAAAACTTTCCAACATTTTGACCTTCTCAGCTTCACTGGTTGCCAGCAATATTACTTTTATAATTTTTTCAATATCCTCGACATATACAGCCTTAAACATCATTAATGCTAATAGTGTTGACATCAATGACAACCACATATCAGCAATGCAACCACAACATCCAACAATCTTTCATCCAGATAAATATATACAAAACGTGTCCACCATTATAACAAAATATGTTGCATATACGACGCCAATAACAGCTATGTATGAGGATGGCAGAGCAATAGAGTAGGTGGATACAAAGTCACCTCTATAAGCCGCTGTCCCTATAGCTTTGAGAGGCCATAGGCCTCTAGTTTGGGGCGTTTCTGCCCTGTTTTATTTGCGACCTGGTGTGATTTGGGCACTAAGAGTGGGGTGCAATGCAGTTCCTATTTGTTTCTTCTTTTTTTCCTAAACTCTCCTAGTCCCTTCTTCTCTCCATTGGTTCTTGCAAGGGAGGCGACTTGCCTGAAAATGGATGGGGGTTTGGGGGACCTCCTAATCTCTCCTTAAAAGCTATTCTTAATTTAGAGGAGCCCTCTTCATCTGGGCATGAAAAGGCTATCCAGTTTCTTTTGCATGCAACGAAAGAAGTCAGATCTAAGCAATGAATGATTAATTGTTTGAATTCGAATGGTTGCTTGAGAAGAGCAAGGATTAGCCAATTCTAGTTATCAATATAAATTCTATTGCATATGATGTTCTCTATCTATCGAAGCATGCACTAATCTACAAGTTTATGGGAATTCATATATGTCTACCTTTTTTAGAAGTTTGGACTCAAAGAAATTGGAACTTGGAAGGAGACGTGAAAATCAACCTAGCTGCGAATGAGTATTTTTTTTGCGGAGTTTACCAAAATGACGGATCAGAACATGATTTTTTGGGGAGGACTGTATTTCCATAATCAAGAAGGATTATTTATCAAACCTTAGCACATAGGGTTTGATCCAGTGGAGGAGCGACCAGCTAAGATACCCATTTGGATTTGCCTTCCCAAGAATCCAATGGAGTTCTAGAGACAAGACATTCTTCAATCAATCGCAATAGTTATCGGAAAACCCTTGAGTCCGTCTAACCATACTCTAGATAGAAAGGTAGCAATGTTTACTCGTTTATGTGTTGAAATTAATTTGGATAATTTTCTTCCAGACTCTTTGGAAATTAGATTGGGTAGTATGAGTTGGATTCAACAAATTGATTATGAAGTTCTTCCATTTCACTGTCAAGCATGCCATGAATATGGACATCTTCAAAGAAATTGTTCAAAAATGGGATCTAAACCCCCTCAACCCTCTCCTTACACACAGATGAAATGTAAAAGCAAGGTTATTGTCCATTCAAAAGAACCAAATATCAACAGATTTATACTCGTGAAATCTCATTTTAATTGGGAATGTTGTCAATCGACAACAAAAAGACTCTAAGAGGGTTGTATAACAACAAATTTGATATTCTAGAAATCTTTGAGGAGGTAGAAATAATAGAGCGTGACAAGAATCCATCCAATCAAAGAGTCAATATTTTAGACTCGGGCATCTTTTCTAATCTGGCTAGCACAAATATGGGCCTAGAAAAGCATGGATCACCAAATTGTGGAGATCTTTCTACCAAGAACACCATGCAAATGGACAAATCACAATAGAAAGAAGGATTGCTTTTAGCATAAGTTGACTCCATCAAGATGGCAGATTTTAAAACCAAGGCAAATGAATTTCAAGCAATACCAGATCATTTGGATGAACCTAGGATAAAAGATGGCAAAAGGAAGGTTCCTCCTTTATTAGGCCTTTAAAAGAATAAATCTAAGAAAGGGGGGAACAATAAAATGTCAAAGGCTAGAAGGAAAAAGGATCAAGAAAAGGTGGAATTGATTGGAGAGTCATTGGTAGAATCTAATGTTATTGAGACACTAGATCCTCACTTTTGTACCCCTCAAAAATGATTGTAATCTCTTGGAACACTAGAAGTTTGGTTAGTATCCATCAACAAAAGGCTACTCAGGATATGATTCATGAACATAAACCGGATATTGTCTTTATTCAAGAGACAAAGCTTCTAGTGGAGGATATGAATAGCACTCTTCTAAGATATGGACTAGAGGCCAATATTAGTTTACTAGTGCTCAGGGTACTCACTAGTTTGGCAATCAAGAAGTAGAAATTCAAACTCAACGGTGGCCTCTTGCTTCGATTCAGAGACACTCTTTTATTCACAAATGATTATGCTCCTACTGATTTTCTAGGTAAGGTTTTGTTCTAGACCCAAGTTAGATCTATTTGTTCCTTATTTCCCTCTCTCCCTTGGATTCTTGTAGGATATTTCAATGCCATTAGTAGTCTGGATGAAAAATTAGGGGGTATTGGTCGTCTTGAACCATCTTCTTTCTTGTTGAGTGATCATATGGCCTTCATTAATTTGGTGGATGTGAAACCAAGTAATGGTTTTTTTCACTTGGAGTAATAGGTGTGGATATGAAGCTATTTTTGAAAACCTAGACAAGTTTTTTGTGTCAAATTTTTGCGTAGGTAACAATTGGGCTGCTCACTCTAAAGTTTTGGGGTGGAAAGGGTCTTACCATTGATCAATCAAATACTCCTAGTTATTTTCTACTCCCAAAAAGGCTCCCTTTAAGTTTCAACTTATGTGGCTTCAAGATACCAATTTGGTCAATCTCATGGAAAGATAGTGGATAGAGGGGAATCCAACTTTTGATTCAACTACGTATTCCTTCTTAAAGAGGCTCCTATTTGTTAAATTAAAACTCAAAAGATGGTATAGATTTTCTTTTCAAAACTAAAAAGTAAAAACACAAAAATCAAATTCAAGCTAAGTTGGATAGAGTCAAATTTTTTAATTAATTAGAAAGGAATGATAGAAGGGTTGATGCAGGAAGAGACTAAGTGGTCTAAAGAACTATCTCAATGGGAGCCTCAAGAAGAAATTTTTTAAAAACAAATATCTCGAATCAACTAGCTTCAAGAAGAGTATAAAAATACTTCTTATTTTCATAACTATGTGAAGGAACACAACAGGGGTATGTTATCAATTCTCTTATTTCTACCCAAGGAAATGAACTAAATTCTCTTCCAGATATTTTTGTAGAAGTTGTTTGGCACTTTTCTTCTTTGTTCTCTGAGCAGGGGCTTTAAAATCTAGAAGAGGAGAGACTAGTGCTTGATTGCATTCCTTCCTTAGTGTTTGAAAACGTGAACAAAGCCCTCCTAGAACCCATTTCCATTAAGGAGTTGAAGGTGGTGGTGCTTCCAATGAAAAAGGCCAAGTCTCTTGAACTTGATGAGTTTCCTATAGAATTCCTTCAAGAATTTTGGAATATTTAGAAAATTGAGCTATTGGAGGTTGTTAGAGAATCACAGGTAAATAGATGCTCAAAGCCATCAATTCTACTTTTCTTCCTCTCATCCCCAAAAAAGGAGGCAACTCATTAGATTATTTTCACTCCATTTCCCTATGTAATATGACTTACAAGATAATCACCAAGTTTAAACTGTAGACCACCTAAAAAAGTGTTTAGCTCCCCTAATATCTCTTGAGAAAGGGGGATTTGTGAAAGGGCGTCAAATTTTAGATGGGATAGTTATGGTCATTGAAGTTATCCACTCTATGCCCACATCCAAAGAAAAATCCATGTTTATTAAAATCGATATGTCTATAGCTTGTGAAAAAAGTTGGATGGTCATTCCTTAGACACATCTTATTGGATTTTAGTTTTTGCTCTAAGTGGGTTGATTGGGTTAGGAGTTGTTTAACGTCAACTTCAATCTCTATTTTGATCAATGACATTCCTTCAAACCTCTTTGCAGCTTCACAAGGACTCTACCAAGGAGATCCTCTATCTCCTTATTTATTTTATTAGTTGAGGGTCTGGATAGATTGTTAAAGCTCCATAAAGATAATGGTCATATTCAAGGATGGCAATGGGCTTGCAATATGGAGTCTCAAACCCACCTTCAATTTGTAGATAACATGGCTTTGATGGGTCTAGCTAAAATTGGGAAGGCTTCTAGTCAACAAATCAACAAAAAAAATCTAGTATTTTTTTTCAACATGTCTAAGCCTATTCAACATAGAACTACTAATATTCTTCATTTTCAAATAGGAAAACTTCATATGGACAACTTGGGAATCCCTCTTTCTTTAGGAATGTTTTATAAGCTTCTTTGGAGGAAGATTCTAGATAGACTTCTTTGAGGGCTAACCATTGGACCTTTCGCTAGTTATCCTTTGTTGGAAAATTGACTCTTCTAGAATCTATTCTACAAGCTCTTAGTAATTACGGGTTTCTAATTCTATCTACACCCAACCAATTTCTTAAGGAGTTTGATGTTTTGTCCAAACATTTCTTATGGGCAAGAAGTTTGGATCTCCAAAAATGAATTCTTATGAGCTAGGAGCAGGTTTGCAAACCAAAAGAGGATGGAGGACTTGGCCTTAGGCTATCTAAACTCAATAGTCAAGTCCTAGCTACTAAATTATATTGGCAATGGTGCAAAAATATGGATCAACCTTGGGCAAGAATTCTCAATTATAAGTATTTGGGAGGAGAGAAGAATAAGGACATCATGTGGATGGACTTGAATAGGAAGGGATCCATGATTTGGAGCATGATAAAAAGGAGGGCATCTCTAATTAAGGAAGAGCTCTTTTGGATTACAAATAAGGGCAATAGTCCTTTGTTTTAGACTAATTCTTGGGATAACAACCCTCCTATTCTCTTTCCTTTTCCCTAGCTTCAATCTTTTGAGTGAATTATTTTGGAGGCAGGATGGTCGAGAGTTGTTTATTTCAAGTACTTTATACCTATAGGGAGGTCTTTGGTCTATTAGTGGCACGAGCCCTAGAGCTGGCCTAGGGGAGGATTTGTTGAGGATAGAGATATCCTTGCATGTATTCTTGCCAATTGCCCTTGTTGTTCTCTGGAGGACCCAAGTATTCTATCTTGGGACTATGACACTAAAGGAGTTTACTTTGTTGTTGTTGGATATCATTCCTTACAACAATGGAAAGAAGGGAACTATGTTTTTCATTGGTGGAGGAGAATTTGGAATAAAATCAATTGGCCTGAATGCAAAATGTTCATGTGGCTACTAAACCAAAATAAATGCTTGACTTGTGAGAACATTAGAAAAAGAGGATTCAAGGACCTTCCATTTGTGTTCTTTGCACCAAGAGAGAAAAATCTACTAATCACCCTTTTTTTTCAATGCCCCTCCTCTACAATGATCTAGAGCTTATGGTGGAATATTTGGAACAGATCTAGAATTCTCGCATCCTCCTTGTCAGAGTTTTGGGATAATTTGGGTCAACCCTTGGTTACTGCAACCTTCCTTATGGGGGTGTGGGATACTGGTCCTTCTTTATCCTTTGGTAGATTTAGCTAGAGCAACACCGATGTATTTTTCAAGAGTGTCGAAGAATAGTTATGTAATTTTGGCATAAGATTAGGTGTATGCTCAAAGAAACTATCAGGCCAAGTTTAGTATTGGTGAACCTTTGTCCTCCTCAAATGGTCACGTTGCTAAACTTATGGAGTTAGTCCCTTCTAATGACACACAAACTAGACCTAGTCATAGATTGCAACTTTCTTAGAAGGTGGACAAGTTCGGTAAGTGGTCTCCTCCTCCTAGCGGTTTTCTTAAGATTAACACAGATGGCTCTACTTGTGGTAATATGAGAGCAGCAAAGATTGGTGGAATTGGTCAAGATTTTCAAGGCTTTTGGCACTTTTTTTTCTCTACCTATATGGGATTGCATACAAATAACTAGATGGAGACCTAGGCAATTCTTAAGGCTTTGGAAAAAGGCAAGTGTGCTTGGATGGAAGAAGGTTGTACATGAGTTGAATTCTATCATCTTGGCTTCCTTGTTGAATAAAAGGAATTTGCAAGAATCCTCATGGAGATTGGCTCAAGTGGTTAGGCAAATTCTTTTTGTGTCCTCAAATTTTAAATCAATATCTTTTGTCCATATCCCTAGAGAGTGAAATAAGGTGGCAGATTGTCTAGCTAAACAGGCCTCAAAAGAGATGACTAATTGGAAAGTTTTAGACTAGGGTAAGTTGGCCCAAAATAAACCTAACAGATTCTTAAGCACTTTATATGAAGCTATTCAATTGAAAGTGAAAAATAAACCATAGAGATATACTTTAGACTCATTTCCTTCTGTACATATAACAATATGAGTCACATACACCAGAGATTGTGCAATAATAGGAGAAGTGACTTGTAAACGGGGGTGCCTAAATTTACAAAGGTATTTTAATATAAACTGACTAAATTTTAGATATTGATGTCCACAGGGTACAGGGAATATAATTTATTCAGGCATTAATGTGCTTTAACTTATTCTGAAATCAAATGCATAAGTAGAATACAATCCTTAATACAAGCATGAGATGTATTGAAAATAAAAAATATGATAGACATATGGTATGAATAATGAGTAGAAACGTAGATGAATTTGTTTAGACACTGACAAGCTTCATTGCCTAAGCAAGGATTCTTAAAAAATCCTCACCTCAAGTGGGTTGTGCTTGTCATGCTCTATGAGATTTCCTGCTCTTTGCAGCAGCAACATAGCGCTTAACAGCGCGAAAAACATGTTGCAATTGTGGCCCTTCCTATGTTCAGTTCTGTGAAAAAAACACAAATTCGAAATAAAAATTATAAACAAATTAAGTATTTATGGTAAGACAAAAACCAAAATAAAAAGTAACGTCTCTGCTACATGCGTTACACTTTAAAAACAAAATCATAAAGAATGAACATATTAGAAAATACCTTTCTAATGAGATATTCACTCAAAACGCAAAATTCTCCAATGCCACTGGTAGAAGGAATGGAGGGTTGACAGCCATGGCTTATGAAAGGAAAGTTCGCAGTGATGCAGCTTGAAACTGAGTAATAATTGTTTTATGGCTAGTCCCTTGATAATTAAAACAATACTGTTTCGTTTAAATATTTCTCCGACGCCACTGCTATAAGCAATAAAGGGTTAACAGTCATTGCATTATAATAAGAAAGTTTTGCATAAAAATAGCGCGGGAGCCATGAAATAGAAATACCCTTCACAGTTCTGGTATTTGCTTGCTCTCCTTGCCATTACCAGCATTACCAGTCTCATTAAAAAGGCCGCTCCAAGGTGTAATGAAAATAGGCATCCACACAGACAGGCCAGTCTAACTCGCATGCAAAATACCGATGATCGAGAACAAAAATAATTTAATGTACTGCAGGCTGTAGCTATCACGCCTTCTATCGATATTAATGATCTTTGTTTTGATAAGCTACCCACCCATGGTACAGCCATGGGTTAATTATAGGGAATTGGCTATGCAGCCCTCAAAACAGACTTGATTTGACAATTGAATGATATTAATTAATTAATTAATATCATTCAATTGTCAAATCAAGTCTGTTTTGAGGGTTGTATAGACATTGTCTAATTATAGAGAGGGGATATTAATCAACGAAATAGCAACCTAGTGTATTGATGGATAGACGTGGCACAAAGTTATTTCAGGTCGTGTCTTCCAATCTATTAAATAACAATGCCCTCTTCTTGAGAAAGAGTAAAATATAATAGAAGGTTTCGGTTTTCTTCTCCAGAATATGAATTTATCTATAGTAAGATGCTAGTAATTAGTTGAATTTAATAGGTGAATGAAGGGAGGGAGGAAGAAATTTTAATGATATTTATGAGATCAACATTTTTAGAGATTAAGAGTCGTATTTTTAATAATTTTTAAGTTTTTTTTATGTCAGATTTTTTTTATTATAAATTTTGATCGAGAAATTAGTTGTTATGAAAAATCTTGCTTTCTCAAATAATTTATTTAGACTTATTTATTTTCAAATTGTTATCATATTGACTACGAATATCTTCATAAGTTACACATTCCATGATGAAGCTCATTCAGTTTCAGCCACCCCTTTATTGCAAAAACTATAAGTTATTTATTCTCAATCTTCTTGGGAGACTGTCCATCTACTTGTCTCATATCTAAGATGATGAGAACCAATTCTCAATTGTGCAACTAAAAGTCTAGTCTTTCCCTTACTTGCAACCCTCAAATAGTTTTTTCATCGTGCTCCCACATGAGGTTGAATTCTTTGACATAAGGTGTTTATTTTGACCAATTTGTTTTTTCCACGTGGCAACCATAATTTTTTCTAACACAAACTTTGTTATCTTGATGTGGAGCATCTCCCATAATTTCTCCACGTAGAACATTGGAATTAAGGAAGCGTGCTATTTTTGGTTTTCTTACCTGTTGTTTCTGATATTTCTGATTTGATGTGTCAGTTTTGAGCGTGGATCTATTTTTGGTTGTGAGTGGCCTGTGGTATGGTCAGTTGCACGTTGTCTGGGGACTATTTTGGGGGTGTCTTTAGGGTTTATGCGGTGTGGGGAGTCAGGGTTTAAAGGGGTCTTTGATTTGGGGAGAGATGGGAGGGGTTTTCTGAGATGTAATAGTGATTTCAAATTCTAGAATGATGAAATGAAAATAGTTCTTTTTTCTAAATTTGTTTCCGCTCTATTTGTTGGAATCTCATTTGTATGTTTTCTACAGATTGGTGCTTATGTCATTTTTGGTGAGTTGCATTAGTTTTGGTATTAGAGCAAATCAATCCATGAGAGAGAACGTTGGCATGAAGGTTGTATTGTAAGAGCTCTATTTTGGCTTTCATAAGTTCTGTAATATTTTTGTGGTTAGAAGGGGGAAGCATGGGCACTTATAGGGATAGTTACAAATGGTTAGGAGGGTTTTAGACTGTGGAAGCATTATTCAATTAGGAGGAACAGTAGTTTGTTTGAGCTTTGGCTGTGAAGTCAAATATGGAGTTAGATTATAATGTAATAAAGAGAATAATAAAGTTGGAAGAAAAACTGAGACAAAGATAAAGACAAAAGAAAATTGAGGACCAAGAAAAGGAGCTAAAAAAATTAGAGTTTGCATTAGATGAGGTATGGTGGATGGAAAATATGGAGTTGTTTCATAATGTAAGAAAGAGGATAATCAGGTTGGAAGACAAAATAAGGCAAAGGCCTAAACAAATCAAAGACCAACAAAAAGAGTTGCAAAAGTCAGAATCTGAGTTAGATGAGTTATGGTGCATGTTGGAGGAATATGAGGCATGCAATAATAAGAAGACAAAGAAGAAGAAAGCTAAAGCAAAAGTGTTTAAGGATGGTGAGAAGGTGAAAAAGATGCATGGGAATAAAAATTCACGTTTTGAAGAAGAATTATTTTCTAAGAGGAAAGCCATCGAGTTTAGAATTAGCCAAGGAATAGAACTCTTGGAACATGAAAAGCTTAAATCCCTAGATGATTTGGCAATTTTTTATTGGATGGAAGGTCGAATGAATGGGGAGAAGATGAAGAGGATGAATTAGCTGAAGATGTTGAGCTATGTTACCTTGAAGAAAGGGAAAATATTGAGGATTATAATGAGAGAGGCATAAATTTCAAAGACTATAGTGAAGAGGAATGCAATTTATCACAAGAGGCGGCCCCAAATGTTGTAGCGGTGGAAGCAGTCCACCTTAGAGAGAAATCTACAACAAAGAGAGAGGTGATTAGGAGTCCCATATGTGATGAATCCTTATTGGTCTCAGAGGAGTGCAGCCTACGGCAAGAGGTGACCCAAAATGTTGCAGTAGTGTAAGTAGTCCATGTTGGAGAAGAACCTGCAACAGATATGGAGATATTTGGGAACCCCATATGTGATGAAATTTTATTGGGTTTGGAAGACACAACCAACAAGGACCAACTAGAGGGATGTTTGAAGAATCTCGTGATTGATTAGAAGAGAGAAAAAGAAGATCATCTCTTTCTTGGAGGAGAAATGAGGATGATTGAGGGAGAGAGTAAAGACCTGAAGGAGGAAGCACCTGTGAGAATTTTTTATTCACTTAATTTGATTTTTGTTTTTAACAGTTTATGTGCAGGTGTGGAAGAAGTGGACATACCATGGAAAGAGCCATAGTGGATATTGGTGGAGGAAGATCACTCATTGGGAAAAAAGGAGGACAACCAGAGGGCTGAGAAGGACAATTTCTGATTCAACTAGTAGTTGGAAGCATAGGAAGAAATTATGTGAAAATATGCAGAAGTACCTAACTTGGTGGAAAGGTAGGCCAAGGAGTTAGTGTTGTGAACTAGGAGGTTCAAAATTTTTAAAAGGAGGTGAGAATGATGTGGAGCATCTCCCATAATTTCTCCATGTCTAACAGTGGAATTAAGAAAACGTACTATTTTTGGTTTTCTTACTTGTTGTTTATGATATTTCTATTTTGTTGTGTCAGTTTTGAGCGTGGATCTATTTTTGGTTGTGAGTGGCATGTGGTATGGTCAAGTGCACGCTGACTGGGGGCTATTTTGGGGGTGTCTTTGGGGCTTATGTGGTGAGGGGATTCGGGGTTCAGAGGGGTCTTTGATTTGGGGAGAAATGGGAGGGGTTTTTTGAGATGTAATAGCAATTTCAAATTCTAGAACGATGAAATGAAAAGAGTTTTTTTTTCTGAATTTGTTTCTGCTCTATTTGTTGGAATCTTGTTTGTATGTTAGATTGGTGCTTATGCCATTTTTGGTGAGCTACATCATATCTCTTCGATAGTGTTGGGACATTCTTGCAAATTAATGTATGATATTCTCATCCACTTGGTTTTTTGCTTCATCCAAGTCTTCTTCCTACAATCTAATTCCTCCTTAACAAATATTTTAAACTAGTGATGCTTATCCATGTTCTCAAACTTTTTTTAAATAACTTAGTAAACAAATTATCTCTAAAACCTTCATCGCATACGTTCCTAATTTAGCCAAAAAATCTCATAAGGTATCCTAATTTGAATTTGAAACTGAACCACCAAAAACAAAGACTCAAGAAGAAGGGAAAGAGGATTCCCCCAATGAGCTTCTAGGGTTTTTCACCCTAGAAGCTAACTTTTGAGAGAATGGACTCTCTTTCAACTTAGTGGTCTTCAGAGTTTTTGGGTGTTCATTCAAAGAAATGGGTTGTAATGGGGGTTTGTGATGTGTGTGTGTGTGGCTAAGTGTTGGAAACTGAAAATAGAAGCTAACTATGAATGTAAAACCTATGAAATGTAAAATGTTGGAAAACACATTGAGATATACAAGTATACACAAGATAACCTAATAAATATGCAATAAAGTAAAATAGAAGGTTAGAGATGAGAGGGGTATGCACTTGGAACCTTGTAGAAGCTAGAAATGTTGTTGGATTTGATGTTGAGGCCGAAAGGGACACTTGTGCCAAGCTGGGTGATCTAGTCCTTTTTCTGGCAAATTCTCGAAAACTGGTCCAGAGACCTTTTTGCCAAATGGGTATCCAAAAATGTGAAAATCATAAAATGGCCTATCCAGAGGGACTAGGATGGTGAATTAGTCCTCTTCAAGGTTTTTGAAGTTTTTGAAGATGAAACAAAAGCCCTAGGTTTGCACCCTAGTTCTTCACAGTTTCCCGATTCTGAAACTTTGATGTTCAGTCCTGAGAGTGATTTTTGGTGGATGATTCGACCTTGCAAGCAAGGGTTGGTCTTCAACAAGTCTTCAATTCCTTCAATGATCTTCAAAGTACCTAAACCTATAATCACAGAAGATAAGAAAGAGAAAAATGTTGATTGTTAGGGATTAGGGGTTTGCCTTAGTTAAACCCCTTTTAGGTAACTAAACCAAAAAGAAATGGAAATGTAAAGCATGAATATGAACAATGGAATAATGGAGTAGATTACCTTGTCTTGATGAGAGATCTTGTGTTGTTGCAACAATCAACCCTTGAATGCTTCAGAAATGATGTCTTGTTGACTTGGAAGGTGAAACCCTAGCTTGCTTGAGAAGGAGAGAAGAGGGATTGAGAGGAGAGGTGAAAATGAGTGGTGCATACTGAGGGTACCTAATGAGAAATTAGGGTTTTGGAGGTTATTTATACAAGCTATGCCCTAAATTTCTTGAAATAACTCCATATTGACCGACCCTTTTAGAGACCTAAATCTTGACAGATATTAACTTTAATTCGAATTTTAAACCACTTGGGACTAGGTCACCCAAGGTAGCGACCTAGTCCACCTGAGCATTTTAAGTGTTTTTCAGTAATTAAAATATGATTATTTATGTTCTTTGGGATTGTCTTCATAAAACACTCTAAGATAAGTCTTGTACGAGGATTAAGGGGTCATTAAGGGTTGATTAAGTGATGAAAAGACTAGGAGAGCATGAATTTTTTTTACAAAACTTCGTCGAAAGGATTGGAAAGAGGTAAAAAGAGGCTGAAAATGGTCTAAATTCCATAGGCAAAGGTCCAAATGAGTGAAAAGTGACAAAGCCCTCACTTTTTGGTGACATGGAAACTACTAGTGATTAGATGTTTTTGGTTTTTTTCTAACTGCCTCCACTTGTGGTTTGACATGCTACTCCCCCAAACTCATAGTCATAGAGGACAACTGGCGTGACTAACAAACCAAAAAGGGTTTTTGGGTTTTCCAATCCCATAACTCCTCTTTCCTACCCTTGTTTTGCAATAGATAAGAATTTCTCCAACCTCCTTGAATCCTTTTCATTATACATGTCTCCCAATTGAGCCTATTGTGAAAATCAATTCCCAAGTATGCATATTCTTCCATTATCTCCAACGAATTTCCCTCAAAGATGAAATTAACATTTTTTCCTTTTCAATGAAAAAATCACAACTTTGGTCTTTTTGGTGTTCACTTACATCCCTACCTCTTGCCAAAAGAGTTCTAAAACCTTTAAATTTTCTCTCAAACCATCGGTAGTTTTTGCAATTAGGATAAGATTGTTCACATATAAAAGTAACTTCACCACATACCCTGCAAGTTGAATACCCTCCTTAGTAGTTTTGATTAACCATTCTTCAAGTTTATCAATATATAAACCAAACAAAGTGGGGTATAAAGGGCATCCTTACTTGACCCCAAAGTTTCTACAAAAGAATTCAAACAAACCCTCTTAAGTTTTGATTTTAGCTCTAACTTACTCATAAGGCTTATGCATTGTCGCTCTAAACCCACTAGGAATCTCAAGTTCCTCCATTCAGCTCCAAAGTTTGTCCCTGGACACAATGTCAAAGGATTTTTGAAATCAACAAAGAAACACAAATCTTAGATCCCCCTTGAGCGTCCTAAACGTTTTCAATAAACTGCTTAAGAGTGATGCAGTGATTGATTGTGGAGTTCATTTATCTAAAACTAGCTTCTTCTTTTTTCTTTTTTCCCTCTTTTTCTAACCAACTATTGATTATTTATACTATCGTGCTCCCAAAAAACTTTCTAAGAAGAGGATTATTGGTATCTCCACTTCCGTGCAAAAGGATAATTACACTATTTGCCCACTCTATTGGAAAGCCTCTTTGAATGACATCAAAAAAAAATTATGTGAGGAGCAAGGAGCTCAACTCCCCACTTTAAAAATTTAGATTACATCCCATCAATATCTTGATCTTTACCACTTTCTAGGTTCTTTATAACTTGTTTGATATCTTCCATTGAGAATAACTCATTTGATTAGCTAATTATAGGAGGGTCACCTTTCTATTGTGCTTTTTTGTAAAAGAGATTTGCATATTCTAACCAATGGATATCCATGATATTATTTTCTATTTATTTTCTTCTTTTTTTTGTAAGTCTCTCCAAAACCCTTTAGGGTTATGCTTACCCAAAGATATTAACTTTTTCCCTTCTTGAAATCATATAGCTTTCTTTTTTATATTTTATCAATTTCTAATATTTTATTTTACTTTCTTTGTTTGACTCATTCTCTTTAACGGATCTTTTTGTAGCCTTGCAATCTTCGTCATACCATGGGTTAGTCAAGAAAGTATTTGAAACCCCCTTCTTAGGTCGAGATTTCTTACACACCTTTAGTGCCTTGTGAATTAAAGGGATGAACATATTGTTGCAAATGTAATCACTTTTTCATTGTTTTTCTTGCATGTTATGTTATTTTTTCCATTTGAAGGTGTTGTTCAAGTACACCAATAAAGAGCTCCTAATTTTCTTGATTCACAAATATTTCACCTTGTGAATGAACTTTCATATGCATGTGTTGGATTCGCCCTTCTTATAGGTTGTTTTTGTGGATGTCATAGTTAACAAGGGCATGCGTGTGATCATATTTCAGCTCAATAGGGCACCCCCCAATACTAAACTCTAGAAACCTAAAATAGAACTTTGAGAGCATATCATATATCCACCACACTTTTCCCATTATAGGTTTTGGCCAAGATTTCACATCATTACAGATAACCATGCCATACAAGCTACATAGACCTATGGGAGATTTTACTCTTTGAAGCACCACCACAACACAAATGGTAAGGAAAAAAATTGTAATTATGACCCTTCCTATATCGGGTTCTATGAAAAATAATAAAATTCAAATTAAGAATCATACACAAATTTGTTATTTATTTTTAGAGAAGAAAATCCCAAATTTGAAATAAAAAATAAATAGTGATGAAATCAAAAAAATGAACATCTCTACTACATGAACTATAGTTTTAGAAAAAATATAAAGAATAAACCTATTAGAAAGTATCTTTGTAATGAGACATTCACTTAAAATGCAAAAAATCTCCAACAACACTGGTAAAAGGAATGGAGGGTTGACAACCATCATCTTATAATAAAAATTTCTCCATTGCAATAGGTAGCATGCAGTAAAGCAACTTGAAATTGGTAGTAATAATTGATAAATACAATAAATAATATTTTGTTTAAATATTTCTCCAATTCCACTTGTATAAGAAATAAAGGGTTAACAACAATTGCATTATAGTGAGAATGTTTTGCATAAAATAGCAATCCCCTTCACAGTTTTGGTGTTTTCTTTCTCTCCTAGTCATTATCAACATTACCAATCTTCTTTAAAAAGAAGGCCCCTTGAAAATGTAAAATAGGGAATCTGCACAGACATACTAGTTTAATTAACACACAAAATATCGATGATCAAGAATAAAATTAATTTAATTAGTTATCATGCATTTTATCAATATTAATGATCTTTGTCTCGATAAGTGACCCACCTAGGCATTTTTTATGGTGAACCTTTGCCAATTGGCGAATAGTTCATATCGACCAAGTCAAAATTGGCAAATATATTGCAACCAACAAGGTGGTCAAATTGCCTACATTTTACAAATTATTAGTCCAATGCATTTCAATTCGCCATCAATTTATTTTATGAGGCATATGTAATTAATAGTTTTGTCATAAAAAACTATGCATTTCTAACAGACTAATTAATATTTTCAGTTGGAATCTTGGAAGCATATTTTAAATCACCCACATATTCACCAATACTATTAAAATGACATTGTGTGTCAAGACACCTTTCACCAACATCAATAAATGTTCAATGTGTGTGAGGACCCATTTTGCTAATAAAATTTACAAATAATTATGTATGAGGACCCATTTCACCAATAACATTAAAAAATAATTATGTTTGAGGACACATTTCGCCAACTACATTAAAAAATAATTGCATATGAGGATGATCCATTTCGTCAATACTATGATAAATCCATGCTAATCCTAGGGCCATAATCACCTTGAAAATTACAACATATGTGTTTCGTTGAGGTTTGATTCACCCAACATTTAAATGTATCATTGTATAATCATGCGGGATTCACCATTTTTTTACTATACCATTAAAAATCTCATAGAATTTATCAAATATGGATTGATATAAATACAATCGAAACTATAATTTGTTTTTACACATTTTGTTCAATTCTAGACTTGTGAGCTCTCGATTCAGAAGATGGAATTGTAGCATTGTAAATTGTCACCCATGATAATTTAACATTTACCCACAAATTGCAAGCAAAAAACAAATGCATTCATTTAATACTATGTCTCTGACACCTTAAGTCCTACAAAATAGGGCTAGGACACAGTCGCCTAGGGTGAATTAGTCCCCCTATTTTGTCTCTAAAATTGAATATGTTGATGTCAACATTTTATTATTTGAGTTTGAAATGTCCAATGCCAGTGGTCGGGATTTAATTTTCAAGAAATTAGAATAATTTCATATAAATACAATTATTTTATCATTTGAAAACTAAGTGGAAATTACTAAGCAAGAATTATTGTCAATAGCATTATCAAGCAATTCAAGAACAACATTTCAGAGATTTATTGTAGCAATTCGATATCCAAGCATCATGTCAAAGTGTATGTGAGTTTTCTAATGTTTTAGTTTTAATATTATTTGTGAGATCTAACCCTTGCAAGTCTTCAAGAAAATCAAGCCTTGAGGAGATTTGTATGACTTTGGTCCTTCAAGGAATCCATTTTTGAGTGGTGAATTGTAGGTTATTGTTGATTCATCATTCATCATTCATTTATCATTTATATTTCATTGACATTTTCATTGTGGAGGTGGAAACACCAACATGGGGTTTGACAAAGGTAAGCCCCTATATGACACAACCCTTCCTCTCTCTTTAAATGTGCAGGTTTTAGATCTGAAGAATATTGGGAGAATATTGAAGGTCAATTATTCATTGTTGCATTCAAAACACTACATCTTGACAACATACAAAAACTTAGCTATCTCGACAGCCAAGAAAGATCTGACAGTGTGACAAGTGAAAAACAAAGGCTTTGATCTAGTACTAGAGGACTATGAAAATAAATCTAAAGTTGCTCAACTAGGACATCGTTGTCCTAGGTGACTTAGTCCTCAATTTTCAGCTTCAGTTCATATGCCAAGTGGACAATGTCCTTAACCTCTTTCTGAAGTCTGAATTTTTTTTGTGACTTTTTGTGTCTATTGTATTTACATCAAAATAAGTAATTGCATCATTAGTCTAGTTGAATCATTTCATTTCATCGTTAAGTTCATTTCACATTTAGTCAAGGGTGGATTGACTCACCTTTTAAGTTTTAAGTCAGTCCTATATCTTGTCCAAATTCATCAAACCCTTGCTACCTCAAACCTTAAATAAAATTTTGTGGAAAAGAAGCCATTGAAATCCTAGGGTTTCACTTTTCCTATGTTTCATTTTGGTGAACTTGGCCTGTTAAAATTATAGAACTTCTAAAATTTGAAGCAATTCATCCTAGATCTAGGTTTCGCATTGCATTTCTTTGCGTTGTTCATTAAGGCATTCATTTTTGCATCATAAAAGACATTTTTTAAAAAAAATTACATATTATATTGCATTATAGGTTGCAATATGGTATATTTCGGTCATTGTAGCTTAGATATACATCTAAATTGCATTCAAAAATCTGAATTAGATCATTTAAAATTTGAAAAAAAAATTAAAAGTGACATTACATTCATTTAGGCATCTTGCATATATATCAAAAAGTGAAAATTACATATTATATTGCATTATAGGTTGCAATATGGTATATTTCAGTCATTGTAGCTTAGATATACATCTAAATTGCATTCAAAAATCTGAATTAGATCATTTAAAATCTGAAAACAAATTTAAAAGTGACATTACATTCATTTAGGCATCTTGCATATATCAAAAAGTGAAAAATTACATTGTTTTGTTTCAAAAAGGCATTAACATCATCATTTTTAGATTTTGGCATATTACAGTCAATTATTGCATCTTAGATCTAAAAATTACATTTACAAATTGTCCTTTTATTTCTTGAAAATTTTGCAAATTGTTGCACACTTGAATTTTGAATTACATAATCATAAATTGGGTGAATTTTGGAAAAATAATCACTATCACACCTATATACACACAAAATCAAGAACTTCAAATAGTATTGTACATAGTCAAATTTTGAATTTTGTAAAAAGCTATGCAAGACATAGTCACCTTGGGTGCCTTTTTCCACTCATTTTGAGCTAAAATTTTATGTGCAAATCCCTATCTATGTCCTTTGTTCAAATTTGATTTCTATCTTGTAATTATATTTTCAGATCTATTTGATTTTGATCATTTAATCCATAGAGTAAGTAGCAACATGATTCCTTTTCAAAGATGTGGTTTTGATATGGTAACATATGGATTGTATAATTATAATTTCCCTACTTATGAGTATAATCTAAGGAAACCAAGTGAAATCATTGAAAATCATGTTAGTTATTCTCCCAATATCTCTCCTAATTATGAGAGTATATTGGCGCAAGAGAATGAAATCATTGAAAAAATTATTATCACTTTACCTAATCTTCATCTCCCAACATCTGCTCACTTGTGAGAAGGTTTTGGTGCTAGAGGGTGCAATCATTAATAATCATGAAAATCATAGTTGTTCTTCTCCTGATACCTCACCTACTTGTGAAGAAGGTATTTTGGTGTTAGAGGATCCAATCATTGAGTTTCATGAGAATCTTGTTTGTTTCTCTCCCAATACCTCTCCTACTTGGGAAGATATTGTGGCATAAGAGGATGAAATCATTAATACATTTCATTCAAAAGAGAGTAAGATGAATTGCATAGATGAAGATGTTAAGGTGACATTAGACCCCCCTTTGGAGATTGTCCATCTACTTGGCTCACATCTAAGATGATGAGAACCAATTATTAGTTGTGCAACTATAAGTCTAGTATTTCCCTTAATTGCAACCCTCAAATATTTTTTTCATCATTCTCCCATGTGGGGTTGAATTCTTTGACATAATGTGTTTATTTTGACCAATTTATTTTGTCCAAATGACCACTATAACTTTTTCAGACACAAACTTTGTTATCTCTTCAATAGTGTTGGGATGTTCTTGCAAATTAATGTCTAATTTGCTCATCCACTTTTTGTTTTGCTTCATCCAAGTCTTATTCCTAAAATCTAATTCCTCCTTAAAAACTATTTTTGACTAGTGATGCTTATCCATGTTCTCAAACTTTTTTTAAATAACAACAAACAAATTATTGCTAAAACCTTCATCACATACGTTCTTAATTTAGCCAAAAAATCTCATAGGGTACCATAATTTGACTTTGAAACTACTAGTGATTAGATTCTTTTGGATTATTTCTAATTATCTCCACTTGTGGTTTGGAATGCTACTCCCCCAAACCTCATAGTCATAGAGGTCAACCAGCGTAACCAAAAAACCAAAAAAGGGTTTTTGGGTTTTCCAATCCCATAACTCCTCTTTCCTACCCCTATTTTGCAATAGATAAGAAGTTCTCCAACCTCCTTGAATCATTTTCATTATACATGTATCCCAACTAAGCCTATTTTGAAAATTAATTCCCAAATATGTATAATCTTCCATTATCTCCAATGCGTTTCCCTCAAAGAGGAAATTAACCTTTTTTCCTTTTCAATGAGAAGATCACGACTTTGGTCTTGTTGGTGTTCACTTACATCCCCCCTCTTTCCAAAAGAGTTATAAAACCTTCAAATGTTCTCTCAAACCATGGGTAGTTTTTGCAATTAGAATAAGATCATTCACATATAAAAGTAACTTCACCACATACCCTGCAAGCTGAATACCCTCCTTAGTAGTTTTGATTAACCATTCTTCAAGTTTATCAATATAAAAACCAAACAAAGTGGGGTATAAAGGGAATCCTTACTTGACCCTAAATTTTCTACCAAATAATTCAAACAAACCCTCTTAAATTTTGATTTTAGCTTTGGGTAAGTGCACCAATCTATGACACAATTTTGACTCTTAAGATGCCACTTTTTTTCTGAAATAAGCAAAATTTGATTTGCACGAGAAAATGAAGATAGTTATGCTCAAAATTTCAAGATGCGGCAAGAACAAAAGTTGAAGTGCTCCAAGTCTAGTTTCTAAGCTACTATTGTTTTTTTAAATTAATGAAGATTAAGGGTCTCAAAAGGGAGGGGCCAAAATAGGTCCTATTGTTTATAAGAAAAAAATAGCATAGTGCTTGGGGGCTCCCCCCTTTTTGATTGACTTTTTTTTAGAATTTCAAAAATCCCAATGGTGATAAATTAGCTAACACCATGTAGTTTATCCTTGTTCTTTCAGATAATTTTTAAAGTAGACACATCTTAAAAAGTTGAAATTTGAGTGTGCTCCCCCCTAAATTTTTTGCAAACTAATCGAAAATTGATTCTTTTTTTTTTCATCATGTGTAGAATGGAGTCTAGTTTCAAAAAATATAATTTGTTTCACGTTTTGATGAACGGGTAAAAATTTATCTTAAAACTAGTACATGTTGGTTTTTGACCAAAAACAGAGGCATTTACAATAGAAGCCCTGGATCAAAACCTTAACTAAATCAAAATGATTTTTTTTATATATATTTAGATAGCTAAGAGAGAGGTTAATGCTATCATAGTTTTTTTTAAAACTTGCATTAAAAGACATGCAAATGAGTCGGGGAGCATGAAGGAAAATATGAGAAAATTTGGAAAATCCTGTTAAATAACACGTCCAAAGCAGGCCATTTGGCGAGCGCCAAATGGCCTGCTTTGCACAGAACTAGAATTTCCCCTCTTTGGTGAACAACTTTGATAAGCCTTAGAGTGCAGAGTTTATGATCGTAGATGGATAGTCAAGGTTTTACCTTTCATACCTTCTCTAACTCGTTACCGTAACTGGATAACTCTTTATCCCTCTGAAGTCTCTATCTCTCAGGTCTCACTCCCTCCCACGCAACCTAGACTACTCTCTCAGTCCAATCCCCTTTTTCAGGTCTCTTTCCCTCCCACATAGGTACCTAAATAAATCTATCTCACTCTCCCTCTCTCTCTCTCTCAGTATCTTTGTCCTACCCCCTCTCCCTCTCTCTCTTTGTCAAGTCTCCCCCTCCTACCCCCTCTCCCTCTCACAGTCACTCCCTCTATCTCTCTCTTCCACTCCCTCCCTGTCCCACTCCCTCTATATGTCTTCGTCTACCTCTACATCTCTCTTAAGTATCTCCCTCCCACCACCTCTCCCTCTCTCTCTCAAGTCCCTCTCTCTCTCATGCCCTTTATCTCTCATGCCATCTATCTCTCTCCCTCTCTCTCTCTCTCTCTCAATTCTCTCCTTCCACCCACTCTCCCTCCCTCTTTGTCTCTCAAGTCTCTCCCTTCTACCCCCTATCCCTCTTTTAGGCCTCTCTTTGTCTCTCTCACTCACTCCCTCTATCTCTCTCCCACATCCTCTCTCTCTCACTCCCTCTCTCTCCCTCTCTCTCCCTCTCTCTCAAATATCTCCCTCCCACCCCCTCCCACTCTCTCTCTCTCCCTCTATCTCATGTATCTCCCCCCACCCCCTCCATCTCTCTTGAATCCCTCTATCTCGAGTACTCCCTCTCCCTCCCACCCCCTCTCCATCTCTCAAGTCTCTCTCTCTCTCACTCCTTGTATCTCTCCCATCCCTCTATCTCTCACTCCCTCTCTCTCATACTCTCTTAGGTATCTCCTTCCCACGGGCCCTATCTCCCACTTTTTCTCCCTCTCCTTCTCTCTCGGGTGTCTCCCTCCCAACCTCTCTCCCTCTCCCTCTCTCTTATGTTTCTCCCTCCCTCTCTCTCACTCTCTCTCTTCGTCTCTATGTCTCACCCTGTCTCTCTCACTCCCTCTATCTCTCTCCCACTTTTTCTCTCTCCCTCTCTCTAATGTCTCTCCTTCCCACCCTATCTCCCTCTTTCTCTCTCTCAATTATCTTCATCCTACCCCATCTTCCTCTCTCTCTTTGTCAAGTCTCCCCCTCCTACACCCTCTCCCTCTCACAATGACTCCCCCCTCTCTCTCTCCCTCTCCCTATCCATCTCTCTCAAGCATCCACCACCTCTCCCTCTCTCTCTCTCAAGTAGAGGGTTTAGGGATTAAGGGTTAAGGGTTGAGGGTTGAGGGATTAAGAGGGTATGGGGGTTGAGGGATTAGCGTTTAAGGATTCAAGGTTGAGGGTTGAGGGATTAAGAGGGTATGTGGGTTGAGGGATTAGGGTTTAAGGGTTGAGGGTTGAGGGTTGAGGGATTGAGAGGTTATAGGGGTTGAGGGATTAGGGTTGAAGGGTTGAGGGTTGAGGGATTAAGAGGGTATGGGGATTGTGGGATTAGGGTTTAAGGGTTTAAGGGTTGAGGGTTGAGGGTTGAGGGATGAAGAGGGTATAGGGGTTTGAGGATTAGGGTTTAAGGGTTGAGGGTTGAGGGTTAAGGGTTGAGGGATTA
>CM021101.1:748506986-748578505 GCA_007115665.2 Sequoiadendron giganteum
GCATAGGGCTGAGGATTAGGATTAGGGATTGAGGGTTAGGGATTAAGAGGTTATAGAGGGTCAAGGGTTAGGGTTGAAGGGCTGAGGGTTGAGGGATTAAGAGGATATGGGGGCTGAGGGATTAGGGCTTAAGGGTTAAGGGTTGAGGGTTGAGGGATTAAGAGGGTATGGGGGTTGAGGGATTAGGGTTTAAGGGTTAAAGGTTGAGGTTTGGGGGATTAAGAGGGTATAGGGTTTGAGGTATTAGGGTTTAAGGGTTGAGGGTCGAGGTATTAAGAGGGTAAAGGGGTTGAGGGATTAGGGTTTAAGGGTTGAGGGTTGAGGGTTAAGGGTTGAGGGATTAAGATTGTAGGGGGGTTGAGGGAGTAGGGTTTAAGGGTTGAGGGATTAAGAGGGTATGGGGGTTGAGGGATTAGGGTTTCAAGGTTGAGGGTTGAGGGATTAAGAGGGTATAGGGGTTGAGCGATTAGGGTTTAAGGGTTGAGGGATTAAGAGGGTATAGGGGTCGAGGGATTAGGGTTGAAGGGTTGAGGGTTGAGGGATTAAGAGGGAATGGGGGTTGAGGGATTAGAGTTTAAGGTTTAAGGGTTGAGGGTTGACAGGGTATAGGGGTTGAGGGATTAGGCCTCACTTATCTCACAATCCCTCTTTGTGAGGCCTCACTTACCTCCCACCCTACTTTCTTAGGTCTCTCTTTCCCACCCCCTCTCTCCCACTTTGACTCCCTCTCCTTCTCTCAGGTGTCTCCCTCCCAGCCTCTCTCCCTCTCTCTCTCTTAGGTTTCTCCCTCCCACGCCCTCTCCCTCCCCCTCTCTCTCTCTCTCTCAAGTCTCTCCCTCCCACCCCCTCTCTCTCTCCCACTCCCTCTCTCTCTCACTCCCTCTATCTCTCTCCCACTTTGTGTCTCTCCCTCTCTCTCAAGTCTCTCCTTTTCAAAGGAACATATTTGGCGCTCGCCAAATTTGGTGCTCTCCAAATTTGGTGAGCGCCAAATGGGTTTTATCTTGAAATGGTAAAAATAAGGCTTGACCCCGTGATTCAGACCCACATTCTCCTGTATTTGTCTGGTTCAACGCTTTATCCGAGTCATAAATGCCTTTTTTTATGCAGTTGACTTCATATTGTACCAATCTATGCTTGATCCATCACCTTTTTACCACCAATTTGCATGGTAGACAATGTAGAAGAAGACATTTTGAAGTTTCTACATCATTTTACATTATTTGAGGTAATATATTCATTTTGGTAAATTGAAATGTTTGTATTTAGTATTATTTGTTTGTTTTTTACAATATAAACTAAATTTCCTTAATGATTTTATTAATCATAACAATTGGACTTAGAATTCAACATTGAATTATATGAGTTTTGCATTAAAAGTTCATTTTTTATGAGTTTGAAGAACAAAATAAATAAAAAACATGACATTTACTTAACATAAATTTACTTATGAATTCTATTTGCATTGATTATAGTAGTCCATTTCCAGCATGGCTAGTGGAATTCACTATATTTCATTCTTTTTTCAACTAATTTGGAAAACCTAATAGCTTCCATCAATGTTAATGCAAGTGTCCATTAATTATTTTTTTCCATAAAAAATTCAGCTTCATCACATGTGCTTAGATAAATTCAAGTGAGTTGACATAGTTGAGAATGCTTATTGTCTTTCTAAGTTACCTCATTGCCAAATTAATAGTGAATAATTATAAGATATAGCATCACAAACCCTTCTTTGAATCCATATTCTTCATGACTTTGTTGACAATCAAAAATTTGGTTTTGAGAAAAATAAACACAAGATTCTCTAGTTTTCATTTAGGTGGCAACAATTTATACCCTAAGTTTGTGATGCAAAGCAGGGAGACAAAACCTTCAACAATCATAATTAGATCAGTTTCAAACAATCTTCAATCTCAAAAACCTCAATTTAATTCTGAACTAACCAATTCACATCTAAAACAAAACAAAGATCATCCATAAATAACAAGCTATTATTTTCAAGAAGACTACCATTCTAAACCTTTGGAAGATTTTAACAAAACCCACCATATGTAAGTTTCTTTCTCGAAATATTGTATTCATACAACAGTCACTCCTAACAAAATGAAATAAACTCAATATTACTAGAAACTCTAATCCATGAATTTTTCATCATAACGTTTATAAAGTTCAAGTTCAATAATGCTAGTCAAAAGACACAACTTCAAAATCAACGTTCCAGGCTTGTGGTGCAGGAGCACCTTGTAAGCTCAATTTTGTCAAAAATGTCATCTTTAGTTCAAGCATGGTCAAATGCTAGGATTTTAGTTAATGTTGAATATATTGTGTTCAGTAAGGTCAATTAGACCATTTTATAATGTATTTGGAGCTAAGGGAGTTCAGTTGTGTCATAGCTTGCAATTTGGCTAAATGTGGTCAGAAAAGTTGCTAAAAGATGCAAAAGTTGCAAAGTTCAAGGGATTTGGAATGAAATCAAAATATGTTTAATAACCTTCAATTCCTCGAAGGAGAGGTTTTTGGTTGATTTGTACCCCATTTTTTTTATCAAGAAGAACGTTATTAAATTCTAGAAATTTACTGGTTTCTCTCACTTTTCTTGTTGTTGTACGATCTGTACGAACTCTAAGATGATATGAAACTAGTTGGATGTTGTAGATTAATGAATTATCTTTCATTTTCATCTATTTAGAGGTTCTAATTTTTTTTATAGAGAAAGTTATATTGTTTTTACTGCTGCTACCTACTTTCACAGTGTTCTTGGATTGAGGGGTTTCATTATGTAATTCAACCCATTACACTTTTTCTACCTACTGTAACTTTTGGAATGGGTCCTCTAACTTTTAAAATACATCTCTAACCTATTTAGAATGTTGTGGGGTCAAGGTTGGGTGTTTGGGATAATGTTCTAGGATTGTAGCAGGGTCTTTTCATGGTGAAAATTAGGCCTTCAAGTGGTGTTTTGATAAAATGTGGGAAGGATTGTCCATGTAATGTATTATTCACCATTTGCATGGTCTGGTAAGTGTGTTTGATGCTTTGTATGGGTCTGGCAGGTCCAGGAGATAGGAGTTTCATTAAAACCCTAAGTATTTTTCTTGAAATTGAGGGTTTGGTGTATTAGGGATCTAGAGGTCTTGGACCTAGAAACAAATCAGGATATTGAAGGTTTTGACACATAAAATACTTTTGTTTAAGGATTTTGAGTGAAGATGTAGTGTTTAAAAGGTACTCTCTTTGTAAATTAGGCCAATTGAATAGCCTTTTCCAAGGTGGGTCTATTGGAAGTCAATGTTGGTCCAAAGGAGTTGATGTTGGGGTTTACCTATGTGTTATAACTTGCAAATGGGTATCTTAATCATCCCTGATTTTTTCATGTGTTTTGGAAAATCTTGGTGAAAAGGCCCTTGAACCGAGTTACCTATGCTACAAGGGAAAGCTTGGTAGAAGTTGGGATTTTCAGTTGAACATCTGGTTTTGCTTTGGAATCTGATTAATTCTCATTGATTTTTTGTATTGAATGGTTTCCACCCCTCTCTGCATCAAAAATGGTGTTTCTTTGTAAGTTAAGTGGTCAAGTTGTGTGTAAATCTATTAAGAGCCTTCCTCTAAATCTTTGAACAAGTTCATTGTGGATCCCTACATGTACTGCATCAGCCTCTAGGTACTTTGCCAACTCTTCAAACACACTCAAAATCCCTACTCTAATATCTAACCCTCTACTCTAATATCTAACCCTACAGACATCTAACTCTATCATGTATGAAAAATATTGTGTAGCATAGACATGTTTGATAATTCCAAACAACTCGTTGCCTTCTTTCATAAAATGCTTTGGTGTGTTTCATATTTAATGCAATGTATTCAACGATATCAATATTTTTGTAAAATACATTACTTACTTTTGTTCTCTGTGTGTTTGTGAACATGTAGCATTGAAGGTCATACCGAGGAAATGACCAAAGCCTCTAACACCAGAAGAACGTGCAACTAAAAATGCAAGGAGAAGAGAATCAAAAAATGTAGCTCGTGAAGCAAAGGAATTGCAGCCCATACAACCAAAAATTCCCATGTGATCTAAGAGAGATGTCAAATTGGAAAACAAAGGGCACAAATGAGGAAAGTTCATGGAAGGATAGGAATGGATACAAAATTTTGGGGCACATCATCAACCATAGGTGAAGCTCAATGCATATCTCCAGTTGAAGACACATTGACAACAACATGTGGTTTTCCAGGTACATCGGAAATCACATCTCCAATTGAAGACAAACCATCAAAAACATTATGTTTTGAAAGTACATCAGCAAACACATCTCTATTTGAAGGAAATCCACAAACGACATCTCAAGTTGGAGGTACAACATCGTTTACATGTCAATCTCAAGGTATGTCATCAATTGCACCTCTAATTGAAGGTACACGATCTATCCCCGATATTGTTGGCCTTCCCAATATTGACACAAATTTACATTTGAGAACTCCTAGATTTTTGCATAGAAAACCTACATTTTTGAAAAAATTTGATTCCAATGTTTTGAAATGGATGCCTAATAAGATTCCAAAATGTACATGTCAAAGATATGCAAAAAGGATATGGAGTTTTTTTTTGCGAAGCTAAGTGAGGGTGGAAGATGCCAAATATTTGTTGAAATGATGAGGTAACTCAAATTTAGACCCACCATGAAGGCTCTTGGGCTAAGATTTTTGAATGACTCAAGTGAAAATTCCATTGTAAATAACTTGATGAGTGCATACGAGAGCGTGGGTTCCACCTCACGCACGAAGGATAGTTGTGCCACACGACGTGTGATGACAACAACACTATTAAGCAGTCAAACAAGAAACAAGGTGAACCTTACAAAGGCAAGTAAGTCTTTGAAAATAAGTAGATCATCTCTAATGAGAGCCAAAGGAAGGCGTGAAAGAGTGGAGGATCCAAATAGCAATGAGTTATGGGCATTTTCAGGTAGAGTACCACGAAAAGACACAAGAATTGCTCAAGGCTTGAGATCTTTAATTGTGAATTATTTGAAGGATAACACAAGGACCTCTCCTAATCAAAGAGATGTTGTAAGAAGGAGAATTGGTAGTAAAAACCATGAGCCACATCCAATGCATTATTTGGATACCACTCAAACCCAATTTTTTGCTGATTTTGTACAGAAGTTTCCTGGAATTAAAATATGTCAAAGGTATTTTGAAATGCTAAAGCCTTTTTATGTCAAAATAAATCACACACGCACTACTTGTTGTTGTAGGGTTCATATTGAGTTTTCTAACCATTATGATATTTTCAACATATATGTGTAGATATGCATACTGACAATATTTTGAAGAATGTAACATAATGCCTCCACCTAAATCGTCAAGGAATTTTTTGTCTTCCTTTTTATGTGAAAGAGAGGATGGTAAATTTTTTTACAAAAAATCATGTTTGGATGGCACATGTGATCATTGTGGTGGCATGCAAAATTTGTCAATTTGCCAACACATGGCCAATACACATACAATTGGAGACAAAATTATGGAATTTGGCAAATATAAGACAGTGGCATACAATCTAAAAGATGGGAAAGAAGAAAAGAAGTGTGAATTGGTCAGCGATAAGATTCCAATGTATCAGTTTATGGGCATTTTTCGTGATTAGGTGGTCTATGATTATGCAACGCATACACACAGAGCACAATAGTTGGACTCATAGTTCAAGTTATGCAAGGACACATTTACACTTCATCATATCATTGCAGTTGTTGACTTCATTGAGAACTACACACTACAACCACAGAACGAGGTGCAATCACAATACTACAACTCCGTGTAGGTTTCTATATTTGTGCATATAAAATTCATTCATGTAAATGATAGTATAGAGGAAAATAGGAAATTATTGAGGGAGTATCACTTTTACATCAGTGATGATCGCACACATTCTACAGAGTTTGTTCAAGGTTGCTTGCATATGTTCTATGTTGATCTGGCTAGCAAGGGAATATTATTTAGTTAACATATCATATGATCAGATAATTGTACATCACGATTCAAGAATGCTAGAATGTTTTACTGGTTGAGCAGGATGCATAGGATTAGTGGTGTTCAACATATGTGGAACTTCTCAGAGGCTGGGCATGGAAAGGGGGAGCATGATGGAGCAGGTGCATGTATCAAAAGAGCCCTATCTGGACAATCCATTTTTTGGATCATGATGTCTTTTATTTAGAATAATGGTTGATTGTTAAGCTTCCCAAAAAATAAACCTAGCTCTGCTAAGTCATTTGCAACAACCTTTCGTGCAAGTTTTAGTTCTATGTTTACACCAGCCTTAACACTCTTTCTCCAGCCTTTATTGAGAATAAATGCTTGAATGAGCTTATTACATGTTGCTCTATTGTAATAAAGGAAATAAGGGTTTGCTAGATAATATTTCTATAAGCATCAAAAACTTCATCACTGTTTCTAACTTCTTCAATCTTCCTTCACTTGTCTGGTATTTTTGCAATCTCAAGTTTTGGGACACAAAATTCTTCATAGTGACCTAAAATTCTTAAAGTTGAAATCCTCAAATTTCTTATTTGACATTCCCAAATCAATGAAAGAAAACAAGGCATTTGAAATTTTATCAACTCTAAGCTCTGTATGGTATCCTTTTATCTTTGTTATTGATTTTCTCTGTCAATGTATACATGCCCTCTTTAAAATATTTGGAAAGCAATATTATTAGCAACATAACTATGGTGGTTGTGGTATCTCCTTATAAAAGATATAAGGTTTCTTACAATAAGCAAAACACCAGACTTGTAAAAATCACCTCTACATGCATGTCCTTGCATGTACTGAAAATGATGATCTCCAGGGCTGCATAAGCTTTCCCATACTTCCTTTACTCATCATATATGCATTTCCACGTGAAACTGCCCTATAACAATATTTATAAGGCATTTAAACTAGAAAGCAATGAGTGTGGACATTGCAATACCCCTTTTGGTGATGGAAATTAAATGTAGAAGTGTGAGAATTGACATTAACTTCTTTGTAGTCTTCCATTTGAAAGCTTGTAGCACATCTAACTACCATGAAAGCTTGAAAAACTGGTAGAAGAGACCTAAAAGGTAACAAAACCCTAACGTCTCAACTCAGTCTTTATTAAATTCAATCATAACAAAACAACCTACTAATGCATGTGAATTTGACTCATTCAAGGCATTAGAGACTAACCTCTTACAAATTTTAAAAGAAAAGGTTGTTTTGACCCTAAAGGATTGAACATAGACTAATAATTGTAATTGTTTGGATCTACCAATTCATCCCCCCTCTTAGTTGATTGTGTGCCTTTCACCCTTGGCCTTTCCATTATTATCATAACTTTGAAGAAAAATATCAAAAACTACTCCAAGTGCCTAACAATGATATTGCCTCACATTCATCATCCTATATTGATCCATCCACTTTAGCCTCATCATCCACCTCACATAAATCCTTTCCAAATATCAAGGTCCAAATACGAGACAAGACAAGGGTTGTAGAGACTATGGTCTTAAAGGGTATTTTTATGTAGGAAAACTCCCATCTTCTCCTAAGACATATGAAAAACCATAACACATGGAAAAAAGCCTCTTCTATCATCAAATTTGAACACATGGTTTTCTCCAAGTGGGGAGAGCTAAACAAAGAGGTTATAGAGGAAGACATCTCCAAATTATTGTACCAATATGAGAAAGAGAAAGCAACCCTACCAATAGATCAATGTGGTAAGGGTTTCCAATTCATTAAGAACATGGGGGATTCACATGACATGGTAGCCTTGGTCTACATCAACAAGGAATAAGATAACCCATCTTTCTAGAGAAATGACAAAAATATCAAAGGGCTTGGGTATGGTTCATTATACGTTACTCCTAACATCGAGAGTACCCCTAAAATCATATTTCTTAGGGTTGATAAGGTAGGGGCAGCATATGCCTCATAGAAATCAATGCAACCTAGGTCATATCTAACATACCTTAGGGTATGACATTCAACAAAACAACTACTATGGTTCAACCAACTCGATCCCTTAAAGGTGCAAAGTGCAAAAGGGCAACAATATTTAACAGGGTATTACTTGTAAACCATCGTGATTACGAAATCTCTGTTTGAACCTACAAGATCATGTTGGAACCCTCTACAATAACCTCTCTTGATTATTTCTATCTCAGAGGCATTTTTCTGTGGTGGCGAATTTTCACTTAGGGAAAGAGTTGTCAAATGCAAGTAGTTGAACGTTTTGTAGCTCGTGTGACCAAACAAACTATTCCAATGCATCTGGGTGGGTACGTTTACGCTAGGAATTGTCCTCTTTCACACCCAAACACTTAGAATCGCTTCGAGCTACGTTCAACCAAATCAATCCCTTAAGGGTCCAAAGTGCAAAATGGTTGCAAAATTCAGCATGCTATTACTCGAACACCGTGATTCTTAGAAACTTCTCATTTGATCCTATGGGGTCATGTTGGGACCTTCTACAATAACCTCTCTCGGTTATTGTTATCTCAGAGGCATTTTCTTGTGCTGGTGAATTTTCACTCGGAGAAAAAGTTGTCAAATGCAAGTAGTTGAAAGTTGCAAAGTGGTGGAACTTTCATTTTGCAGCTCGTGTGACCAAAAAAATTGTTCCAACGCATCTGGGTGGGTACATTTATGCTAGGCATGGTCCTCTTTCGCACCCAAACACACGGAATCGCTCTGAGCTATGTTCAACTGGATCGATCCCTTAAAGGTCCAAAGTGCAAAATGGCTGCAAAATTCAACATGCTATTAATCGAACACTGTGACGCCCAAAAAATTATCATATGATCCTATGGGATCAAGTTGGGCCCATATACAATAACCTCACTCAGTTTTTTCTATCTTAGAGGCATTTTTCTGTGCTGGCGAATTTTCACTTAGGGAAAAAGTTGTCAAATGCAAGTAGTTGAAAGTTGCAAAGTGGTGCAACTTTCGTTCTGCAGCTCGTGTGACCAAAAGAATTGTTCCAACGCATTTGGGTGGGTACGTTTACACTAGGCATAGTCCTCTTTTGCACCAAAACACGCGGAATTGCTCTGATCTACGTTCAACTGGATCGATCCCTTAAGGGTCCAAAGTGCAAAATGGTTGCAAAACTCAGCATGCTATTACTTGGACACCGTGATGCTTAGAAACTTCTCGTATGATCCTATGGGATTAAGTTGGGCCCATCTACAATAAACTTGCTCGGTTTTTGCTATCTCGAAGGTATTTTCCTGTGCTGGCGAATTTTCACTTAGAGAAAAAGTTGTCAAATGCAAGTAGTTGAAAGTTGCAAAGTGATGCAAATTTTGTTCTGCAGCTCGTGTGACCAAACGTACTGTTCCAACGTGTTCAGGTGGGTATTTTTACACCAGGCATGGTCCTCTTTTGCACCCAAACACGCAAAATTTCTCTACGTTCAACTAGATCGATCCTTTAAGGGTCCAAAGTGCAAAATGGCTGTGAACTTCAACATGTTATTACTCGTACACCACGAAACTTAGAAAATTATTGTCTAATCCTATGAGATCACATTGGTCCCCTCTATAATAACCTCTCTCAGTTTTCGCTATCTCAGAGGCATTTTCCTGTGCTGGCGAATTTTCACTCGAGGAAAAAGTTGTCAAATGCAAGTAGTTGAAAGTTGCAAAGTGGTGCAACTTTTGTTCTGCAGCTTGTGTGACCAAAAAAAAATTCCAACGCGTCCGAGTGGGTACGTTTATGCTAGGAATGGTCCTCTTTCACACCCAAACACACGAAATTGCTCTGAGCTACGTTCAACCGAATCAATCCCTTAAGGGTCCAAAGTGCAAAATGGCTATGAACTTCAACATGCTATTACTCGGACATCGTGATACTTAGAAACTTCTTATTTGATCCTATAGGATCGTGTTGGGCCCCTCTACAATAACATCTCTCAGTTTTTGCTATCTTAGAGGCATTTTCCTGTGGTGGCAACTTTTCACTCAGGGAAAAAGTTGTCAAATGCAAGTAGTTGAAAGTTGCAAAGTGGTGCAACTTTTGTTCTCCAGCTCGTGTGACCAAACGAACTATTCCAACACATTCGAGTGGGTACGTTTACGCTATGCATGGTCCTCTTTCGCACCCAAAAACGTGAAATTGCTCCGATCTAGGTTCAACTAGATCTATCCCTTAAGGATCAAAAGTGCAAAATGGTTGCGAACTTCAACATGCTATTACTCGAACACCGTGATGCTTAGAAACTTCTCATTTGATCCTATGGGATCACGTTACAATAACCTCTCTCTATTTTTGCTATCTCAGAGGCATTTTCCTATGCTGGCGAATTTTCACTCGGGGAAAAAGTTGCCAAATGCAAGTAGTTGAAAGTTGCAAAGTGGTGCAACTTTCCTTCTACAGCTCGTGTGACCAAAATAATTATTCCAACGCATCTTGGTGGGTACGTTTACGCTAGGCATGGTCCTCTTTCACACCCAAACACATGGAATCACTCTGAGCTATGTTCAACCGGATCAATCATTTAAGGGTCCAAAGTACAAAATGGTTGTGAACCTCAGCATGCTATTACTCGGACACTGTGACGCTTAGAAACTTCTCGTCTGATCGGCAAAAACTAAAAAATTGGAAAAAAATGCTTTTAAAACCTGCAAAAAAACGCGAATAAAATTGTGTTGATTTTCATGTGAAAAAAAACAATGAGACCATAGCTTGTTGCTTACTATTATGCTTTGATATAATTTTTCCAAGCGTCCATAGCTTGTTCGAAAGCACCTGTTTTAGGATTTTAGCTATAGCAGCAAGGCAGTGAATTGTTTGATAAAATGCTTTGGTAGACATGTATGAAAAATGTCGTAGCATAGACAAGGCAGTGAACTGTTTGAAAAAATGCCTGAAAGAAATGCCCTCTCATGGTGATGGAATGCCATGACAATCCATATCCATAGGCATTCACCATGGAATTCCATCACCATGAGACCACATTTTTTCAAGCAGTTCATTGCCTTGTCTATGCTATTGCTTACTATTATGCTTCAATAGATTTTTTCCAAGTATCCATAGCTTGTTCAAAAGCACTTGTTTTAGGCTTTTAACCATAGCAACAAGGCAGTGAACTATTTGACAAAATGCTTTGGTAGACATGCATGAAAAATGTAGTAGCATAGACAAGGCAGTGAATTGTTTGATAAAATGCCTAAAAGAAATGTGGTCTCATGGTGATTATTGTCATTGCATTCCATCACCATGAGACCGCATTTATTTGAGGCATTTTTTCAAATAGTTCACTACCTTGTCTATGGCTTGTCATGGCCTTCCATCACCATGAAACCACATTTCTTTGAGGCATTTTTTCAAAAAATTCACTGCTTTGTCTATGCTATTGCTTACTATTATGCTTTGACAGATTTTTTCCAAGCATCCATAGCTTGTTCGAAAGCACCTGTTTTAGGCTTTTAGCCATAGCAGCAAGGCAATGAATTGTTTGATGAAATGCTCTGGTAGATATGTATGAAAAATGTCATACCATAGACAAGGCAACGAACTGTTTGAAAAGATGCCTCAAAGAAATGTGTTCTCATGGTGATGGAGTTCCATGACAGTCCATCACCATAGGCATTCATCATGGCATTCCATCACCATGAGACCACATTTCTTTGAGGCATATTTTCAAACAATTCACTGCCTTGTCTATGGCTTGTCATGGCATTCCATCACCATGAGACCACTTTTCTTTGAGACATTTTTTCAAAAAGTTCAATAGCTTGTCTATGCTATTGCTTACTATTATGCTTTGATATATTTTTTCCAAGAATCGATAGCTTGTTCGAAAGCATCTTTTTTAGGCTTTTAGCCATAGCAAGAAGGCAATGAACTATTTGATAAAATGCTTTGGTAGACATATATGAAAAATGTCGTAGCATAGACAAGGGAATGAACTATTTGAAAAAATTCCTCAAAGAAATGTGGTCTCATGGAATGCCATGACAAGCTAAAGCAATTGGCAGCTACTCCTAGTTATTATTTATGCAATGTGAAGTAATTGCATAACTGCTTAGGTTGACTTTGTAAAAAGCTATATTGTAATTGAAATTTTGTCATCTATCAGCATCTAGTTACTCGTTATGCAATGTGAAGTGATGCTTTGAGTTTGAAAGATGCGAAATGCATGAATATAAACTCCAAAAATCTATTTTCTATATTTCATTAGTTAAACTCTTTATTTTATTTGCTCTCTATATCTCTATGCTATGGAAATGCCTTTCGATTTCAAAAAAGATAGTTTTTATCTCTTATACAATTTTTTATGTTTTTTTATCTCTTGTTATAAAAAGGAGCAGATATACAATGTTAAAGAAGAGTGAAAGCACAACAAAATTTATCATTTCAAAGCAATTTTTTTGATGATTTTTTTCAAACAGTTCACTGCCTTGTCTATGCTATTGCTTACTATTATGCTTTTGATATATTTTTTCGAAGCATCCATAGCTTGATCAAAATCACTTGTTTTAAGCTTTTAGCCATAGCAACAAGGCAGTGAACTATTTGAGAAGATGCTTTGGTAGACATGTATGAAAAATGTAGTAACATAGACAAGGCAGGGAACTATTTGAAAAAATATCTCAAAGAAATTTGGTCTCATAGAATGCCATGATAAGAAAATGCAATTTCCAGCTGCTCCTAGTTATTATTTATGCAATGTGAAGAAATTGCATAACTTCTTAGGTTGACTTTGTTCAAACTATATTGTAATTAAATTTTTGGCATCTATCAGCATCTACTTATTAGTTATGCAAAGTGAAGTAATGCTTTGACTTTGAAAGATGTGCAATGCAATGTAATCAAATAAACTACAAAAATCCATTTTTTACAATTCATTAGTTAAAATATTTATTGTATTTTCTCTCTATATCTCTATATGCTATGAAAATACCTTGCAATTGTATTTAAAAGGCTTAATAGGTTAGTTAGGTGGTATTTGCAAAATCAAGTTGTGAATGAATGGTAATTAAGAGCAAAATTGGCAAATTGCCATCCTAGAAGTCTAACAAAGGGTGGTTATGGTGGTTGATCGACTCAAGGGGTAGTTGGAAGGTGGTATCAAGATATATTGTTGTAATACCCTGAGTTAAGGGTTGATTTTGTTCAGTTTCTAATAAGAAAGTATACTTTTGAAAACGTTGATCACTGATTTTCTTTGTTTTCCTGAATTTTCTTTGCATTGCATAGGCCCATACAAGTCTATCATGACTTGAGGATTTGGATACTTGATTGCATATGTTTTTACTCTCTTTGCATCTATTCTAAAGGTTTGAATCCACCGTTGGTGTGTGTGGGATCAACAAAATTGGTTACTGCTCTGTTTTCTGTGTTAGGGGTTTTGAGGGCAACACCATGACACATTAGCCAATCCACCTACTGTTCTGACCCTGTGACTCAGTGGATTGGCCTGTACCATGATTATTTTGGTGTATGAATACTTTGGAGGTTGAGAAAAAAGAATAAACTCAGTGGGGTGTGAAGTTCTAATGTTGTTCAAGGGTGTTTCCACCATGAAAGTAAGGAACTCAAGTAGTGAATCTAAGAAATACTGAAAGGAATGGGATTGTGAGTGTATTTTAAGTTAGGGAAGAGGTATTTTAGGGTGTTTGGACATTTGGAAGGATTGGAGGAGGTCTGGAGTTATGAGTTTCTTTAAAACCCTTGTTTTTGTCAAGGTTTAGGATGGTTTGTGAGTAGAGGAATAGAACAAGTTATTGGGGCTCTTAAAATGGGAGAATCTTGAGTTTGATGAGCATCCCTAAGAATGTTTCAAGTTTCTTTGGTTTGGAGGTGAGTTTGTGAGGGGGTTCCTGTGGAAATTAGGCCTAATTATGAAGCCTAGAGCGAGGGAGGTGTATTGAAAGTTCATGTTGGTCCAAAAGAGTTACTATTGGTTTTTGCATATGTTGTGTAACCCTAAAAAGGGTATCTTAATCCACCTTTAAATGGTCAGGTGTTTTGAAAAGGTTGGGAGAAATTAGGCTTGGACTGAGTTTTGAGTGCTCGAAGGGTGGATTGTTGGGTAAGGTGTTGAATGAAGAGACTGGTTTGATGGGGCTTTGAGGTTGTGTAGATTGCTCAAAATAGGTTGTATTAATCTTGTTAGGAGCCCCTTGAAGGCAGTTTGTCAGACTGATTGGGTTTGAGCCTCCTTGCCTTTGCATCGGTGAGGCACAAGTAATTGAAGCATTCCAAAGGATACAAACCACCATGAATGGAGCTTATTTATACAATACACTTTAGATGGGGCTTATTGAGCATTCAACAGTAATTAATTAAGAATTAGATGTAAACAAAATCCATGCCTACAACATTCAAGCATACAACTTACACAATACGCATGATAACATCATTCAAGAATAGCAGTAGCAAAATAAGAGTTTCTTTAATCAAAAATCTGAAAGGCTATACAATGATATATATTGATAAAAGTATATAAATATATCCAAAAAATCCATATAGGTTTAGTAAAAAGGAGCCATTTGGACATAAAATATCACGCATATATATCAATAGTACAAAACATATGTTCCAAAATACCACATAGGCATACAAAAAACAACACTAATACATAGTCATTTCCCTCTAGGGGAAGGAAATAGATCCCGTGTTGCCTTTGAAATTCGGCTGGATGGAGTGATTGTTGCTTGTCTTGTCTTTCAAACACACTTGCTACTCCTCTTCTCTTCACTCTGGACCTTCAACTGATACAATTAAAAGTAAAGATGTTAAAACATATAAATTGAATTATGGAATGGCATATAACAAAATATAATCACTTACCACATACATATAGTCATCGTGCACATTTAAAGCATCACCATGTCCACAATCTAGAGTGACAACCACGTGTAGCAACCATGAAGATAGAAATTAAACTATATAATAATATCATGAAAATTTTCTATAATAGACCATAAAAGAGCAAATATAATGTCAAATCGACTAATCTATTCCATACCTCTCTCAATGGATCAGAACTGGCTATTTTTGTAGCAACTCCATGGTCCATCGTGCCACCTACATCACCAGGGCTATCTCTCGTCAACAAATGCAAATGAAAAAATATCTCAGGTATCATGTTGATATAGGAGAACATAATGTGACACAATCAAGGAATACTTGAATGCAATGTTTATATTTCTCATCAATTTTTTAGATTTGTATATATGCAAAATTATGAAAACTAGCTAACATAGATTTACAACACCATTAATGAATAAAGGCTACCTGAGTGTACATTGTTTGAGGATATGAATCGTGAGGTGTGGAGGAAGAAGGTACATCAGGAAACTATTTGAAATCCGAAGCATGTTATGAGACAAACATTCAAATATAGCATTCAACTATTCAAATACAATAATAATATCTTTAATACTAGTTGCATACCTATGGAATCATCGTCAAGAATGTATAAGGGTCTGTAGGAAGAGAGCATCCCTCATGAACAATGCGACCCTGAAATTTCATCATATCGAAATTCTACTAATTTAGTTATTCTTAAATTTCACATATATTTTAATAAACAACATTAAAATAGCTTGCTAAATTTTACTTGAGTGTCAATGCCGAATGTATCATTAAGAATATCATATGTGAAAGCCATCACCTCTGCAACTGACATAGGCTATGTAGCTGCATCATGAGCACCCTGATAATCGTACGTGCAAACAGCACCACAAGCGCCACAATGGTGGGGTGGAGCTTGGGGCCTACACGTCTCCTCCACACCAGGCTCTACTAGAGGACTCACACACTGTAAAATGGTCTGGGTGAGTGAGCCAATCAACTTCATCGTGTCCACCTCTACATTGTCCTTAACAATGGAAGGAACAACGATATGCTCCACCATGGGTCTACCCAAGGCTCTCGGTGCCAACTTGCAATAGAGTTTCCTCAAAAAGTATTGCAGCACCTCATGGTTATTGCATGGAGGTTGGTTAAATACCATCCACCGCCACTCCCAAAACTTGTTTTTAATTAAATCATGGTGGCACCAATGGATGGGGAACCTCCTGCATGCATGAGACAAAGGTTCATTGGTTTTTGGGTCTTTAAATAGGGCACACAACTCAACTTTGCTAATTTTTAGTTTTTTGACATCTGCATATGACAAACCATTAGCATAAAATTATCTCATCTCATGTCTCTCAGTTGACCAAAAATTCATTTGCTCGCTCATTTCTCCTACATGAGTTAAAATTGACTTCAATGATTCAACAATCCCTCTCCTATAAGGGTGGGTTTTAGCATGCTCGGTTAATCTTCCAATTAATTGTTGAATGTCTCTTTTATTGTTTTTAATTTGATTTTGAATATTTTATTGTGTTCCTTGAGGATGCCTATGAATTGATGGAGAGGTTTCAGGTTATTCTTGTATAGGAGACTCTTCATGAGGGGGTGATTGTGAATTCTCAATGTTTTGAGGTGGAGATTCATTCCTTGAGAATTATAACAAAGTTTTATTATAAAAATCTATTTAAATTTTCATTCCAAATCAAATTTGAAATAAATAGAATAAAAATACACACCTCTTTGCAATCTTCAACCTCTTCGATGTGTTGGCGACATCCTCGTGGAAAATGGCAAGCTAAGGATGCAAACAATGGAAGAGATTTGGTGAGCACGAGTTGCAGACATGAAATCCTCTTCCTCAAGCTGCGGGTTGAAGACAAAATGAGGGTTCCAAACCCGATTTTTTCTTTTTATGTCTAAAAAGATATTTGGCACATGCCAAAGGTCTTATTTTGGGGTTTTTTTATTATCGTTTTTTCAATTTGACACCTAAATTGTGTCATAGATTGGTGCACTTACCCCTCTAACTTGCTCATAAAGCTTATGCATTGTCACTCTAAACTCATTAGGAATCCCAAGTTCCTCCATTTAGTTCCAAAGGTTGTCCCTAGAAACAATGTCAAAGGATTTTTTGAAATCAACAAAGAAAAACAAATCTTAGATCCCCCTTGAGTGTCCTAAATGTTTTTGATAAATTTCCTAAGAGTGATGTAGTGATCAATGGTGGAGTTCCTTAATCTAAGACTAGCTTATTTTTTTCTCTTTTCCCTCTATTTTTGACCAACTATTGATTATGTATTCTATCATGCTCCCAAAAATCTTTCTAAGAAGAGGATTATTGATATCTTCACTTTTGTGCAAAAGGATAACTACACTATTTTCCCACTCTATTGAAAAGCCTCTTTGAATGAGATTAAAAAAATGATGTGAGGAGTAAGGAGCTCAACTCCCCACTTAAAAAAATTTATATTACATCCCATCAATATCTTGATTTTACCACATGCTAGGTTCTTTATAACTTGTTTGATATCTTCCATTAAGAATAGCTCATTTGATTAGCTAATTATGCGAGGGTTGCCTCTCTCTTGTGATTTTTCATAAAGGATATTTTGATATTCTAACCAATGGATATCCATGATATTATTTTCTATTTGTTTTATTTTTTGCTCATAAGTTTTTCCAAAATCCTTTGGGGTTATGCTTACCCAAAGATATTAACTTTTTCCTTCTTGCAAGCACATAGCTTTCTTTTTTATATTTTATTAATTTCTAATATTTTATTTTACTTTCTTTGTTTGAATCGTTCTCTTTAATGTATCTTTTTGCAGCCTTGCAATCTTTGTCATACCATGGATTAGTCGATAAATTATTTGAACCCCCTTTCTTAGGTCAAGATTTCTTGCACACATTTAGTGCCTTGTGAATTAAAGGGATGAACATAATGTTGCAAATGTAATCACTTTTTCATTTTTTTTCTTGCATGTTATGTTATTTTTCCATTTGAAGGTGTTGTACAAGTGCACCAATAAAGAGCTCCTAATTTTCTTGATTCGCAAAGATTTTACCTTGCGAATAAACTTTCATATGTATGTGTTGGATCTACCCTTCTTGTAGGTTGTTTTTGTGGATGTCATAATTAACAAGGGAATGCATATGATCATATTTTAGATCAATAGGGCACCCCCACTACTAAATTCTAGAAACCTAAAAATAGAAATTTGAGAGCATATCACATATCGACCACACTTTTCCCAATATAGGTTTTGACCAAGATCACACATCATTATAGATAACCATGCCATACAAGCTACATAGACCCATCGGAGCTTTTACTATTTGTAGCACCACCACAACACAAATGGTAAGGAGACAATTTATAATGATGACCCTTCCTATATTGGGTTTTGTGAAAACAACAAATTCAAATTAAGAATTATACACAAATTTGGTATTTATTTTTGGAGAAGAAATTCTCAAAATTGAAATAAAAAATAAACAATGATGAAACCAAAAAAATTAGCATCTCTACTACATGAACTATAGTTTTAGAAAAAACACAAAGAATAAACCTATTAAAAAGTATCTTTGTAATGAGACATTCACTTAAAACACAAAAAATCTCCAACAACACTAGTAAAAGGGATGGAGGGTTAACAACCATTAGCTTATAATAAAAAAATCTCCATTACAATAGGTAGTGTGCAGTAAATCAACTTGAAATTGATAGTAATAATTGATAATTAAAATAAATAATGTTTTGTTTAAATATTTCTCCATTGCCACTTGTATAAGAAATAAAGGGTTAACAACAATTGTATTATAGTGAAAAGGTTTTGCATGAAATAGAAATCCCCTTCACAGTTTTGGTGTTTGCTTTCTCTCCTAGTCATTATCAACATTACCAATCTTGTTTAAAAAGAAGGCCCCTTGAAAATGTAAAATACGAAATCCAATCAAACATACTAGTTTAATTAACACACATATCGATGATCGAGAATAAAATTAATTAAATTAGTTATCATGTATTTTATCATTATTAATGATCTTTGTTTCGATAAGCAACCCACCCAGGTATTTTTAAATGGTGAATCTTCGCCAATTGGTGAATAGTTCATATTGACCAAATTGAAATTGGTGAATATATTACAACCAACAAGGTGGCCAAGGGTAAAAGTTTAAAGTTGTGTACATATTTATAAGGAAATGACCAACACTAATCCAAATTTTTAACTTGAATGGCTAAAAAGTGAAATATATGTTTTGAATTTTGAAATGATATAAACTAATAAAGTATTTATTTTTTAGTATATTTTATGTTTGTATTTTTTTTGAAAAAATTAAAAAATTATTTGAATATAGTTTTTTATAAGTTAACACTATAATTTAGTTGTTGATAAAATGTTGAAAAATGAAGTTACATAAGACGTCGATCTTTATATAGTAATTTTTTCCTTCATTTTTTTTGTGTGTATTTATAACTTGAAACTTTAGGGGATGGATATATTTTTTTCCAATTTTGATAAATATATATTTTTTAAATAAATAATAAAATGTGCACATATTAAATCTTAGTTGTTTTCACTCGACGTCAACTTTCATATTGATGGATGCAAAAAGATGGGGGCCAAGAAGTGGCCAAATTTTTAAAAAAATTCTATCAGCTCATAACATGAGTGTATTATAATGCGCTTGTGTTATGGTTTGGTGTTTCGAGCCTAAGGCTCAACCATAATGAGCCTATAATGTGAGCGTGTTATAACGCGCTCGCATTATAATGCGCCCGCGTTATGAGGCATTAAAGGCAAAAAAAAAGGAATTTGAGATCATTTTCATTGTAGCTGTGTTTTTTTTTCCACGGCCAAAACCCTTCATTTTTGCACTCACATTTTGGAAGGAGTCATCTTGCAAGTTTTTTCATCATATTGTTGTTGTTTCATCGCTAAGATTCCGCCACATCAACGGGGAGGTCTAAGAGGTAAGGATTGTTTGTTTTTTGTTGTGAATTTGTTAGTTTTAGGTTGTTTTATATTTATTTGTTGAATTTGTAGGAGATGTTAATGAACCTATAAAACCTCCTCAAAATCCTCAAGAAGCGAAGTAACAACAATAGGAACAAAATTATCAACAAGCAGAGCAACAAAAAAATCAACAAAATCCTCAAGTTCAACAACCACAACAACAATCTCCTCCACCAATCCCTCAACATCCTCCTTGCACTCAACAAAATTTAATGAGTGAAAACAATAAAAAACAAATTGAGGAGTTAATCACAAGGTTGAACGATCCAAACGGTTCAACCATGGAAAGAAAAACCCTTGCAAATTTAGTCAAAGAAATTTTAGAACATGTAGATTCAATTAACAAACAATTAACTGGTTGGCAAGATAGGAGGCAGGCGGCTAGGGATTATTATTGGGATAAATTATCATAAAAAGATGTAAAAGATCTAAAAATTAAAAAAATTGATTTGTGCTCATTATTCACTAACCCACGCACAAATGAAAATCTTAGCCTCAATGCGAAGAGGTTTCCTATCCATTGGTGCCACCACCAATAGATTAGTAAATTTTTTGGGGATAGGTGGTACATGGTTTTTGATTACCCACCATGCAACAATTGTGAAGTCCTACAATATTTCTTGAGGAAACTATATTGTGAGTGCATCCTGAACAAAATCTTGAATTATTTTGATATGAGGGACTTCCAGGGGAGAGGTGGGGGCTCGACTCAAGATAGACCTAATGCACAATAGGATTCTAGGTGGTAAGCGAGACAACCTCTCGCTAGGCCACCTCATGAGCACATCGTTGTCCCTTCCATCACGAAGGAGAGTTAGATACTTTGCAGGCCATCAACTCTTTGACCTAGAGTGTCATCTAACATGCTAGCCCTATACTACAATGCCATCCAGGGGAGTCTTCAAGTGGTGGGCTTTGACCACATTTGTGTTAGGCTTGCGGGGTGACTTATTTATATGAACCCATCAACACTCAATAGGCTACTAGGCAAGATACGTCTACAGTTATGGGGATGGAGAGGACAATTGACATTTTTAATGAGGCCTATGGAATTGATCCTTAGGTAAATGTTAACATGTTCATTGAATTTAATTTATTAAATTTTAATTTTGAAATGCAAGATTAACTAATTTAGTTTTATGATTTTGATAAAAATTTAGGGACACAATGTTGATACTAGATACACTAGCCCTACACCCACTTATTACTCCACTGCATCTACCATTGAGGTATGTAAATAGTAAACAATTATAAATTTATTACATGTTAATAGCATTGTTTTATGAATGGTATTCTAATTTGTGATTTTGGATGTTGAATAGGATAGTATTGGAGGTTTCATGGGAACACCTCCTAGTGCCAGTGGATTTACACAAACCTACACACATGTGATAGAATAAAGAGTTTAACTAATGAATTGTACTTAATAGATTTATGTAGTTTATATTTATACCGTTGATTACATTGCATTGCACATATTTCAAACTCAAAGCATTACTTCACATTCCATAACTAATAACTAGATGTTGATAGATGACAAAATTTCAACCACAATATAGTTGTTTAGAAAGTCAACATAAGAAATGATGCAATTACTTCACAAAGCATAAGTAATAAGTAGGAGCAACTTCCAATTGCATTTGCTTGTCATGGCATTCTATGAGACCACTTTTTACTGAGGCATCTTTTCAAACAATTCACTGCCTTGTCTATGTTATGGATGCTTGAAAGAAATATATGAAAGAATAATAGTAAGCAATATCATAGACAAGGTAATAAGTTGTTTGAAAAAATGCCTCAAGTAAATGTGGTCTCATTGTGATGTCCACACCATGAGACCCAATTTCTTTGAGGCATTTTTTCAAACAACTCACTTCCTTTTCTATGTTACCACATTTTCCATACATGTCTACCAAAGCATTTTATCAAAAAATCATTTCCTTGTTGCTATGGCTAAAAACCTTAAAAAGATGCTTTCCAAAAAACTATGGATGCTTGGAAAAAATATATCAAAGCATAATAGTAAGAAATAGCATAGACAAGGCAGTGAGTAGTTTGAAAAAATGCCTTGAAGAAATGCGGTCTCATGGTGATGGAATATGACCATGAGACCACATTTATTTGAGACATTTCTTCAAATATCTCACCAAATTTTATATGCTACCACATTTTCCATACATGTGTACCAAAGCATTTTATCAAACTACTCACTTCCTTGCTGCTATGGCTAAAATCCTAAAATAGGTGCTTTCCAACAAACTATGGATGCTTGGAAAAATCTATCAAAGCATAATAGTAAGCAATATCATAGTCAAGGAAATCAGTAGTATGAAAAAATGTATTGAATAAATGTGGTCTCATGGTGATGGAATGCCATTCCATCACCATGAGACCACATTTCTTTGAGGCATTTTTTCATGCAACTCACTGCCTGAAGAATAGAAACCAACCTTTGAGCCAAAATTCACCTCCAAATTCTTTTCAAGGTTCTCATCCTCAATTTACCAATCCATGGAACCTTCCAAATTTTATTCCACTTGTTCATGTCCCCACCCCTCCCTCTTCATGTCATGATCACCCTCCATCTCATAACCAAGACCACACTATACCATCCACCCCATCCCAGTATAATACCATAGAGAAGGCAATAAACTATTTAAAAAAATGCCTCAAAGAAATATGGTCTTATGGTGATGGAATTCCATGACACATTTGTTTTTAATGGCATTCCATCACCATGATACCCCATTTCTTTGAGGCATTTTTTCAAACATTTTACTACCTTCTCTATGCTACCACATTATCGTACATGTCTATGAAAGAATTTTATCAAATGATTCACCGCCTTGCTACTATGGGTAAAAGCATAAAAATAGGCATTTTCAAACAAGCTATAGATAGGGAAAATAGTAAGCATGATAGTTAGAAATATATAGTTTAATAAGTACTCAAATTTTTGTTTAGTATCTCATACATTATAAGCCATGACGTGGATCGCTATTGTAGTTTTCATGATTGAATAATTTATTATTTTATTTTTAGATGTTGGAATCAGGTACACCTCTGAATGTTCGTAGGGAAATGGAGCTCAGTGTTTCATTTTCTATAGAGTCCTCGAAGGCTCTCATAGAGGAGGTATGAGGCAGATTACTAAATTTCAACTTATATTTGTTGTTATAGTCGTTAGTTAGTGAAAAATCAAACTATTGATTCATAGTTTAATTTCTCTTTGGATGGTTTCCACAAGGCTTCAACATGCCACAATATGAGCATGCAAATATTTCCCGTGAGGAGATAGATCGTCTTTTGGTGATAAGTGATTGTTAAATATATCAGTTTTTATAATGTAATTTCTATATATTAATGTCTTTACTTCTTATTGTAACAGATAAAGCTTCACCAGGAGCTAAACACTAGGAGGAGCACTAGGAGCACTCCTCGGCCTTAGAATAACTAAGTGACAGACCTATCACCATCCGTCCAACAAGCAAAGGGTAAGAATTTATTTCAAGAGGATGCAGAGCAATGACTTTTGATTCTAGAGCCCTTTGTTATATGCCTATATGGCATTTTTGTACATATTTTACATATTGGATATATTTGACATTGTATGCCTATATAGAATTATTGTAAGCCTATATGGATATTTTGTATATATTTTATACTTATATCGACATATATTGATGTATGCCTACATGACTATTTGGTTAATACAAATATTTTTTTATTGACGATGTCCATATTTGCATTATAAATCCATGGTTCAAATACGAGTTATGTGTATTCAAGTGTATAATTTACAACTTACATGTATTCCAATGTATACTTTGTGACTTACATGTTTTCATGTGTATACTTTGTATTCATGCATATACTTTGTATTAATTTGCGTATACTATGTACTCGTGTATATACTTCAAGGCTCACATGTTTTTGAATACTTGTGCTTCCATTATTCACATGTATGCTTGAATTATTCATGTGTATAATTATTAATTGGTTAGCCCTATCATTGATAATTTTTTTCCTTCATGGTTTGTCTTGAATATTTATTGATTGATACTAAACAACTTTATTAGTTAATGCTAAACAACTTCAATATTTCTAGGAATACTAGTAGACTTACAAATTGCACAAATTGAAAATAAAAGATTAACTTTAAATAAATGCATGGATTATTAACTTGATAATTGATTAAGAATGAGTAAAATATATATCAAGGGATGAGCCTTCTACAATGGCAACTACCAACTAGAAAATATGCAAAACAATAATCCACCCAAAATTGCAATGGGAGAGAAGGCTTATTTAAGATCCTTGAGCAATGTATTTCATAATGCTCCCTTGTTCATACATATCTCCATTCAGTTTAATCCAAAGAGTTCCATGAAATTCTTTATCTAAAAGAAAAAAATATGTTTTCATTTGGTATTCCATGAGATGTTTCATAAAAAATATCACAACACTTGCAAAACATAATATTCATAGTAGATGATGAGTAGTTAATTTCTTGACACATTATCATACAAACATTTATATTGAATAGTCTTTAAACATTTTCACAACATAATCCTCACAATACAAAATGAATTGTTATGTTCTTGATCCATCAACATATAAACACATCGAAAGATGTATATGTCAACATTTTGCAATATTATTTCTTGTATATGAAATGGACTTGGGAGAAAGCTTTATAATTTATAATACAAATAAGAAATGGCCCCAAGGGTAGAAACTTTATTTATCACACAAAATAATAAATGTATGCGAGAGCATCACTTGTTTCTCTTAGATTTTAATTTTCAAGCATACCAAATCATTTCAAATGAAAGTGACAAAATGCTTCACAACCAAAGTTGTTAATTGACAAAAAATAAAAAATTTCCAAGTTCCACCATTGTACGCATTTATAATTGGTTGTATATTGTTGTAAGGGAAAGCAGGATAATTAAAAAACGTCTTGTGCTTGATAGAATTAAGGATGATCGTATGTTTTTTGTGTGGAAAACTCAAATTTTTCAATCGTCGTGTGAATGTTTCTCTTTTCGATTGTTTTGCATGACTTCATAAGGGACCGAGTCAGTTAAATGTAGCTCAGAGTGATTTGGAATGTTTGGGTGCGAAAAAGTACCATGCCTAGAGTAAACGTACCTATCAGAACGTATTAGAATAGTTCGTTTGGTCACATAAATTGTAGAACAAAAGTTACACCATTTTGCAACTTTACATTACTTGCATTTGACACTTTTTCATTAAGTGAAAACTAGACACCACGAGAAGATGACTCCAAGATAACAAAAACCAAGAGAGTTTATTATAGAGGGGCCCAACGCAATCTCGTAGGCTTAGACAAATGCACTTTGGACGCTTAAGGGATCGAGTCAGTTGAACGTAACTCACAGGGATTTTGTGTGTTTGGGTACAAAAAAAGACCATACCTAGCGTAAAAATACCCATTCAGACATGTTGGAATAATTCGTTTTCTCACACAAGCTATAGAATAAAAATTGTACCACTTTGCAACTTTCAACTACTTGCATTTGACAACTTTTTTCTCAAGTGAAAATTCTCCACCATGGAAAAACACCTTCGAGATAGAAAAAACAAAGAGAGGTTATTGTAGAGGGGCCCAACGTGATCCAATAGGCTTAGACGAGAAGTTTTTAAGGATCACGGTGTTTGAGTAACAACCCGTTGAAGATTGCAGCCATTTTGCACTTTGGATTCTTAAGGGATTTTGCTGGTTGAATGTAGCTCAGAGCGATTCAACATGTTTGGGTACAAAAGAAGACCATGCCTAGTGTAAATTTACCCACCCGGATGCGTTGGAACAATTTTTTTAGTCATACGAGTTGTAGAACAAAATTTTCACCACTTTGCAACTTTCAACTACTTGCATTTGACAATTTTTCCCCAAGTGAAAATTCACCATCATTGGAAAATTCCTTTGAGATAGGAAAAACAGAGAGAGGTTATTGTAGAGGGGCCCAACATGATCTCATAAGCTCAAAGAAGAAGTTTTTAAATGTCACGATATCCGAGTAACAACATGCCAAATTTTGTAGTCATTTTGCACTTTGGACTCTTAAGGGATTCTGTCGGTTGAATGTAGCTCATAGCGATTTACAGTGTTTAGGTGTGAAAGAGGACCATGCCTAGCATAAAAATACCCACTCAGATGTGTTGGAGCAGTTCATTTGGTCACATGAGTTGCAAAATGAAAGTTGCACCACTTTGCAACTTTCGACTACTTGCATTTGACAAATTTTTCCCTAAGTGGAAATTTGCCACCATGAAAAAATGCCTCAAAGATAGTGAAAACCAAGAGAGGTTGTTGTAGAGGGGCTTAATACAAACTCATAAGCTTAGACGAGAAGTTTCTAAGCATCACGACATCTGAGTAACAACCCGTCGAAGATTGCAGTCAGTTTGCACTTTGGACTCTTAAGAGATTATGTCGGTTGAGCATAGCTTAGAGTGATTCAACATGTTTGGGTGTAAAAGAGGACCATGCCTAGCGTAAACGTACCCACTCGGACACATTGGAACAATTATTTTGGTCACACAAGTTGTAGAACAAAAGTTGCATCACTTTGCAATTTTCAACTACTTACATTTGACAACTTTTTCCCTAAGTGAAAATTCACCACCACGAGAAAATGTCTCCGAGATAGTGAAAACTAAGATAATTTATTGTAGAGGGGCCCAACATGATCCTATAGGCTTAGATGAGAAGTTTATAAGCATCACAGTATCCGAGTAACAACATGTTGAAGTTCGCAACCATTTTGCACTTTGGACTCTTAAGGGATTATGTCGGTTGAATGTAGCTCAGAGTGATTGTGCGTGTTTGGATGTGAAATAGAATTATTCATTGCATAAACGTACCCATTCAGACACATTGAAATAATTTTTTTGGTCACACGAGTTGCAAAATGAAAGTTGTACCACTTTGCAACTTTCACCTACTTACATTGACAATTTTTTTCTCAAATGAAAATTCGGCACCACGGGAAAACGCCTCTGAGATAGAGAAAAATGAGAGAGGTTATTGTAGAGGGTCCTAACATGATCCCATATGATCAAATAAGAAGTTTCTAAGCATCACGATGTCCAAGTAACAACACGTTGAAGATTGCATCCAGTGTGCACTTTGGACTCTTAAGGGATTCTATTGGTTGAATGTAGCTCAAAGTGATTCCACGTGTTTGGGCGTAAAAAAGGACCATTCCTAGCATAAAACCACCCATCCAGACGTGTTGGAACAATTTTTTTGGTCACACGAGTTGTAGAACAAAAATTGCACCACTTTGCACTGCTTGCATTTGACACTTTTTTCATCAAGTGAAAACTAGACAACACGAGAAAATGACTCTGAGATAACAAAAACCAAGAGACGTTATTATAGAGGGGCTTAACACGATCTTGTAGGCTCAGAAGAAGAGTTCGAAAGCACCATGATTTTTGAGTAATAGCTCGTTAAATATAGTTTCTCTTTTGCACTTTGGACCCGTAAGGGATTGTGTTGGTTAAACGTAGCTCGAAGCGATTCCGCGTGTTTGGGTGGGAAAAAATAACCAATCCTAGTGTAAATGTACCCATCTAGATGCGCAATTTTTTTTTTTTGTCACACGAGTTGCAAAATAAAAGTTGCACCATTTTGCAACTTTACACTGCTTGCATTTGACACTTTTTCCATCAAGTGAAAAGAAAACATCACGAGAAAATGACTAAGATAACAAGAACCGAGAGAGGTTATTGTAGAGGGACCCAAAATGATCTCATAGGCTCAAAAAAAAAGTTTGTAAGTGTCACGGTTTCCAAGTAATAGCTTGTCAAATATTATTGCCCTTTTGCACTTTGGACTCTCAAGGGATCGATCCAATTGAACGTAGTTCATAGTGATTCCGCGTGTATGGGTGAAAAAAAGGACCATGCCTAGTGTAAACCTACTCATTTGGTCACACAAGTTGTAGAATGAAAGTTGCACCACTTTGTAACTTTGCATTGCTTGCAATTGACACTTTTTTCATTAAGTCAAAATTGGACACCATGAAAAAATGACTCTAAGATAACAAAAACCGAGAGAGGTTATTGTAGAGGTGCCCTATGTGATCTCGATGCCTCAGACGAAATGCCTGTAACTAACACGGTATCCATGTAACATGCCGTCAAATATTGTTGTCCTTTTGCAATTTGGACTGTTAAGGGATTATGTTTGTTGAATTACAAATGTTTGAGGGAAACAATAAATTTTAATATTTGAGTAAATCTCATTACAAGTGTTTATTTCAATACACTATATGCTATATTGATATTGATATATAATAATTAGGTTGATTTATTTTAATAAATTATTTTTTTATAATAAGTTAGTCAATTGGCGCTAGTTATAATAGGGAGAGAATAAAAGAAGAAAATGAATGATTAGTAACCATCAATGGTTATTACACTCACTATATTAATAAGATGATGTTTACAATAAAATGAGATTTGTTTGGCTGTCCTAATTCTTCTATTTATTGCTATAATTGTCTAATATGCTTCATACATCATTCTAAAACCCAAGTACTTGTACTTGTAGGCACAATGCCTTAGGTACTTTGTTCTCACTGATATTTTACAATGTCACTCATACATTCGAGATTCTCTTATAATTTCTACATCATAGGTTCTCATGATGAGGTTAACTTCAAATGAATAACTCGAGATTCCCTCGCTAAGCTTCACACACTCTTTTATGATGGATTCAAACCAGAATCGAGATTTTTCAAAATCATCAAAATAAGGATGTTACATTGCTTTTTTGGTTGAGATTCTCTTCTATAGCTCATAAATCAACATTTTCTATAAGGGGACACCAATCAATTTTTAGTAGTTTACTTACAAATACACAAAGTAAATGAAGAAAAATAAAGAGCATCCAAAATGGAAATGAAATGTAAATAGATGGAAGGCACTTAAAAACAACAAATCCACACCATTTGGTTCCAACTCAGGAACAACAAGGCATAAATCTTGATGCTTCCATTGAGGATAGGCATGCCAATATCTCAACTTAGTCACTCCTACTCATACATCTTCACTAGGAGTTTTAAGATACCTATTGCATACAACACCTCTCACGAATAGAATAACTTGAAATTCGAGATGCTCTTATAATGTATACATCATAGGTGCTCATGATAAGGTTAACTTCAAATGAATAACTTGAAATTCCCTCGCCAAGCTTCACACTTAGATTTATAATGGCTTAAAATCATAATTGAGATTTATCAAGATCATCAAAATAAGGATGTTGCATTGCTTTATTGGCTGAGATTCTCTTTGATGAATCATAAATCATTTTCTGCAAGGGAGCACCAATCAATTTTTAGTAGATTACTTATAAATAGGAAAAGCAAAAGAAGATGATAGCATCAACATCATATGAATTAATGTGCATACAAGTATAAATTAATAAGAACCAATGTGCATACTTACAAATTAATCCAACAAACTATTCGAGCTTTCTCTACTCTTTATTGTATCAAGTATTGCCTCATGGTTAGATTCACAAACCTTCCACAAGGTCTTGTTCAAAGGTCTACCCCTATATTTATTCAAACAAAAAATAGATTCCACGACAAGGTTCGAGTAATGAAGAATCTTACGGTGCATGTCAAAGTCCTAAAACAACCAATATTTAACACTCTTATGTGGGTACCTTCTAAGCCACGTTTTAGTAACAACAATTGAGCATGTAGGGTATTCGATGTTTTCTCCATCTATAAATAGGGCCTCAAATTTATTTTTGGCCTCAACACGACACAAGTAATAGTTTGTTCCCTCTTTGTTGTCTTCATCTACAATAACTACATAAACATGCCTTGCATTGATGTGTGCAACAAATTTCTTAAAATTAGTCAACATTACAAATACACTACAAAGTAAGATAACAATAGGAATTTCAAAAAATAAGCAAGTAGATATATTACCTGGTTGAACTAGATTTGATATGTGGTCAAAGTCGATAGATGAATCCATCTATGTTAGTTCCAATGTAGTCGGAGGGCGATACGTGTGAAGTGGGCTAAGATAACTTAACAACCATTTCTCAACCAACTCTTTTGACTCACAAAAATTCTAGGCTTGAATTGTACATGAAGAACAAAATCATTCCATCTTCTATGTATTGATACTCCATGAACCTGCATCTGAGCTAAGGAAAGAGTATAGCTCACTCGATCTTGTTAGTGTACAAAAATCCTCATATGGTGTAATGTTAGTATCATCCATCAACCAAAAAAATCTACAAACTAAAAACATACCTTCATTACTTGGACCCATTGAAGCATTACACCACTCGATGATTGATTTTGCATCTATCAAATTTGCATTGTCTTTATACTTTAACTCTTCTCATGCTAATGCTCTTTTCACACATGCTCCTGCACCATCACGCTCCCTCTTTCCATGTCTGACCTCACAAAAGTTCCACATATGCTGAACACTTGTAATGACATGCATCTTGCTCAACCAATAGAACATGCATGAGTTATTGAACTGTGCTGCACAATTATCCGACCATATTATATGTTGGTCGTATGTTATGCGCCTCTAAGCCAAACCACTGTAGAATATCTAGAATCAACCTTGTACGAACTTTGAAGAATGTGTACGATCATCACTTTAATATAAAAGTGATACTCCTTCAATACCTTCCTTTGGTCCTCTGTACTATCAGTTGCATGAATGAATGCTATGTGCACAAATATCAAAACTTGTATGGAGTTGTAATATTGTGATTGTACCTCGCATTGTGGTTGTAGAGTGTAGTTCTTTACAAAGTCAACCGTTGATACTATGTTGCCAACTAAAAATGTGTCCTTGCATAGCTTGAATTGTGTGTCCAACCATTGAGCTCTATGGGTATGCCTTGCGTACTCATACACTATTTTGTCATGAAACATGGACATAAATTGATACACTAGAATATTTTGAATAACCAAAGCACACCATTTTTCTTGATTATCGTCTTTTATAATGTATGCCACTGTTTTATACTTCCCGAACTCTACTAGTTTTTGTCTCACCTCATTTGTGCTTTCCATATGTTGACATACTGGCATACGCTGCAAGCCACCGCAACACTCACATGAACCATCCAAGCATAGTGTCCTGTAGAATATTTGTCCATCCTCTATTTCACATAATATTTTTTATAAGAACTCTCTTAAATATGTTGTTGGGGCTTCTATGCCATAATCCTGCAAAACATCATTTGTATGCAAACCTGAACATATAGAACACTAAACATCATAATAGTTAGAGAATTCAATATGTAGTCTACAACAAAAATTAGTGCGTGTGTGATTTATCTTGACATAAAAAGGTTTAATCATTTCAAAATATCTTTGACAAATACTAATTTGAGGATAATCTTGGTGAAATTTACGAAAAAATTGGGTTTGAGTCGTATCCAAAAAATGCTTTGGATGTGGCTCATGGTTTCGACTACCAATTCTCCTTCTTACCACATCCCTTTGATTCAGAGGTGGCCTTGTGTTTTTCTTGCAATACTCTTCAATTAGTGTTCTCAATGTTTCAACAACTTTTTTATCTTTTCATGGCAGTGTCCCTAAGAATGCCCATAGTTTATTTGAATCAGTGCCCTCAATTCTTTGTCGCCTTCGAAAAGGTCTTGATAAAAAAATTCTATTAATTCTCAATTGTTCACTCATCTTTATAATGAGAAGAGATCTCTTTGTTTGACTTCTTATCAAAGTCGACGTAATGAAACATGGGGTGACATTACTATCCCTGGAGTGTGAGATCTTACCCACTCTCATAAGCATCCATTAGATTCTTCACAATAGTGTTTTCACTTGAAGCATTCGATTTTCTCAACCCAAGAGTCTTCATGATGTTTTTATACTTTATACCCCACATCATTTCAACAAATAGTTGACATCTTGCGGTCTCATTTAGCCTTTCAAAAAAGAATTTCCAAATTTGATCAGCATATCTTCTACAAGTGCATGCTAGAATCTTACCTTCCATGTGTTGCAAAATGTCCTCATCAATATTAATCAAATACTTTGGCTTTCTACACAAAATTTTAGGTGGTGTTCTCCTAGGTACATACATCTCAACATTAGGAATTTCATCAATATTTAATTGAGGTGGGCTAGATAGCATACCTTCGATCAAGGGTGGAATAGAAGGCATACCTTGAGGTTCACATGGGGATGATGGCGTACCTTCTTTGTCAAATCTGAGTGATGATGTACTCTCAAATTGAGATGTGGTGGATGGTGTCCAACCATATTCACTTGCAGTAGATGGTGTCCCTCCATATTCACTTGTGGTAGATGGTGTCCCTCCATATTCACTTGTGCTTAATGGTGTCCCTTCGTATTCACTTATGGTAGAGGGTGTGTCTCCAACTACATTATCTGAATCTATCTTACCACAATACTTTTGCATTCATACCCTCTGTGCTACCAATGCCTTTTCTCTTTTTGATGGTTGAGGTTCCTCTTCAATTGGCTTGTTTTTATCAATCATATCCAATTTCTTCTTTTCATGATATTCCCTCAATTGTTCTCTCTCTTTTCATTTTTTGGTTTCATACTCTTTGTCTGTTAGTTTATTCCTTGTTCATTTCCTCGGCATGGCGGATAATTTTACCTGTAGCATGGTAATGAGATAAATATTAGTTCCTAAAAAATGAATCCATATAAATAAATGAAATATATGTCATTCAAGGTTTCATACAAAATACTTACAATCATCCTAAAGAAGAGTATTTCTAGCATAGACAAAGGTCACATGAATTTTTATGATGGAATGCCTTAAAGAAATGTGGTAATGTGGCATGCCATGTTTGCAAGATAGGCTCAAAATGGAAGCATGGACAAGGCATGTGAATTCAAATGCCTTGTCAAATAATTCAAATGCCTTGGCAAGCTAGTGGTGCATTGGCAAGCTAGTGAACTCACTAACTTGACAATGTGATAGGGTTGACAAGGTAGGGGAAGTGTATGCCTCATAAAAATGGGGTCTCATGGATCACTGTGAGACCCCATTTCTATGAGTCATACGCCGCCCCTACCTTATCAAATCACCTTGAGACCCCATTTCTACGAGGCACACACTTACATTACTGTGAGACCCCATTTCTATGAGGCATACACTACCTCTACCTTGCCAACCCTACCGCATTGGCAGGCTAGTGATCGAGCTAGCTTGCCAATGCTCCACTAGCTTGCCAATGCAATAGGGTTAACAAGGTAGGGGCAACGTATGCCTCATAGAAATGAGGTCTCACTAGTGATCGAGCTAGCTTGCCAATGCTCCACTAGCTTGCCAATGCAGTAGGGTTAACAAGGTAGGGGCAACGTATGCCTCATAGAAATGAGGTCTCACTGTGAGACCTCATTTCCATGAGGCATACGTTGCCCCTACCTTGTCAACCCTATTGCATTGGCAAGCTAGTGAGTGAGCTAGCTTACTAATGCTCCACTAGCTTGCCAATCCAATAGGGTTGACAAGGTAGGGTCAATGTATGCCTCATAGAAATGGGGTCTCACAATGATGTATCTGACAAGGTAGGGGCAAAATATGCCTCATAGAAATGAGGTCTCACGATGATATTTCTATGAGGCATATGCTGCCCCTACCTCGTCAACCCTGCCGCATTGGCAAGCTAGTGAGCGAGCTAGCTTGCCAATGCGGTAGGGTTGACAAGGTAGGGGCAATGTATGCCTCATAGAAATGCGGTCTCATGGTGATATGCCTAATAGATATGGGGTATCACGGTGATATGCCTAATAGATATGGGTTCTCACGATGAGACCCCATATCTATTAGGCATATCATCGTGAAACCCCATTTCCATGAGGCATGTGCTGCCCCTACCTTGTCAACCCTACCACATTGGAAAGCTAGTGGAGCTCACTAGCTTGCCAATTCGATGGGTTTGACAAGGTAGGGGCAACGTATGCCTCATAGAATTGTTTTATATAACACAACAAAAAAAAATCATCGAACTGTATACATATTCCAATAACTGACCTCGAGATTTTGTACAAATTGAATGCACATGGGTTCAAATTTTGCAACCTTTGCCAGTCTCCTACTCTACTTGCGCTAAAATAGAAGCTGTAAAACAAGGTATGGAAATCGATCAAAGTATACTGAAGAAAGGAATTTTGTTAGATGTAGTTGCAGTTGCCCTAAAAGAAATGCATGTGAAAAGTAGAAGAATAGACAAGACACATGAAATATTTGACAAAATACTTCAAGGAGACGCAATCTCATGGAGTACGATGATTGCAGGATATGCACAAAATGGGTTTGTTGAAAGGCCTAAGAAAATTTTAAGCAAATTCAACTAGTGGGTGTAAAGCCATACTCCACAACCTTTGCCAACATCCTCCTTGCACTAAATGTGGAAGCATGAAAAAGGCACGTGATTTTTTTGACAGAATGCTTCAAAGAGATGTAGTCTGAAGGAATTCCATGATTGCAGGGTAGACAAAAAATGTGTGTTGAAAAGGCTTTAGGAAATTTCAAGAAAATGCAATTGGTAGGTGTAAGGACAGGTCACACAACCTTTTCCAACAACCTCCTTGTCTAGTAGACATGTATGCAAAATGTGCAAACCCAGACCAACAGTGTGAACCATTTTTACATAATAAAAGAAATGTCATCTCATGGATTTCCATTGTTGTAGGATATGCAATGTGGTAGCATAGATAAGTTTGACCAAATTCCTTGAAGAATGCGTTGTGATAGGATGCCTTGATTGCAGATTCTTTCACAAAGTCGATTTTCTTTTAAAGCTTTTGAAACTTTCAAGTAAATACAATTGGCAAGTGCAAAAACCGATTCTACCTTTTTTTGCAAGCATCCCCCCCTAGCCTATGCCAAAAATGGGAGGTTTCTACCATAGGGTGTGGATGTCCATCATAGCATAAAGGATAGAGCAATTTTTTTCAGTGTTGTAGTTGCAACTACCAAATGATGGGGGTGCCATTCCTAATTAATGACACAACCTTCATTTTTCCGTGTGATATCCCACCACATACAGTTATGAAAATAATCTATCTTGTTAACTTTTCATTTATATATATAATATAAAATATGTTTTCATTTTGATGAAATTCAAAATTTGAACATAAATTTAGCGTCTACCTTTTACCTTTTATATCATTAAAATGTATTTTTTTTTGGATTTTTCAATTTAGATTTAACAATAATTTGTTATTGACAAGGATTGGAACCCAAAGCTGCTTATTACATACTAAAATGACATGTATATTTTTCTAGGAACCTAATTTATAATCTGCACAAAAATATATATATATATATAATATATTTATTAATTATTTTTAATAATAAAGTATGCAAATGCTTATATAAGCATTGAACTCTTGTAACTTTTTCAAACTACCTTGAAAACTAACTCACAATTAAACAAATATTTTTATGCTAACATAAATCATCAAAAACAATTTTAATAATAATAATATAATATAATATTAATATTAATATACTAAAAAAACTCTAATATTTTTTTTGCTTGGTAAATCACTACTAAGGGGTAGCACCCTGAATTAATTTAAAAAATGAGATTACATAGATATCATCCCGTTAACGGACTGGAACACCCAACCCCACACCAATTAAACCAAGATGCCTATCAACAGGCCTCACACCAAATACAAATTTTCCTATGTCCTCAGAATTGCTAGCAACCCCCAATTCTTGGGAAGATTTTACATTGCCTTTGGAGTGGGAGATGTTATGGGCAACCAAACCATTGCAAACCTTCTTTTTCTTTTTCACCTCCACCTAAGCTTAATTGTTCTCTTCTTTGGATTGTTGAGGATTTCTTGGTGTTGTAGGGGGGGAAATGGAATCCCCACCTGCACATGAGTGTGGCAAGCAGTCAGATGAAGTGGCCTCCTTCAAATTTATCCTAGCAATTGAAGTGTCCACCAAATTAGGAGGTGACATTTGATGTGCTTCTAAATAGTCACCGTGAATCACATGTTCTTGAGGGGAATTTGAAGCAACTGTGTAGTGCTCTAGAGTAGCATCCTTCCACCAAGTCACAATGCGCGAAACCTTTGCTTTGTAGTAAGGGAAATGTGCAATAAGGTGACCAGTATTGAAGCACCTCTGACATTGGAAAGGTAAGCTTTCATAGTCCAATTGTTGAACCCAACACTGACCATCCATCCTAAGGACTATCTGTGTTGGAAGATCCCTTGAAGTATCCAAATCAACCAAAATTTGAGCATATGTTGTGTGTATGAAATCTGATGATTTGTGTCAATCGCCAAATATTTCCTTAATGCATCCCTAATTGCTTTAAACCAGGCATCACTCCAAAAGTGGAGCGCGAGATTTCGGAGATGCACCCAAACCGGTTTGACATTGAAGCCTTTATTGATGGGTTGAAATTGAGTTGCCATGGTTTGGTGTGCAGAAGGTGTTGGCCCCAAGCCCATGTATTGCACAAGACAGTGTTTCGGTCCTTGTCCTCATCAAATGCAGCGATGAAAAAGCCCCCTACGCAAGGGTGAAATTTGAGATCATCCTCAAGAGTTGGTTGTGATCCTTTGATGGAGTTCAAGATGACTTGGCCATAGGCGCCAAAACCTGTAGATAAGCTTTTGCGCAGCAAAGTAGTCCCAATTTTTTGCAATTTTTGATTTAATATCCCAATCAAAGTTGAGATCGATAGGCTTGTTGATGGCTTGGATGGGCCCTCCCCAGTCACGATCTATGTTGAGATCCCTATTGTCATTTTTCTTCCCCATAGATTTTGGTTGTCTCTTTGCACCATAGCTGCTACAACCCTTAGCCAATGTTCCAGAGTCATTCAATTCTCGTGAGATATTCTTTTGTTGCAAACCTAGGATGCCACAGGAGGTAGATGGTAACCCCTGCCACTCAGATTAGCATTTATGCTCGACTAGTCATCCCATCGCGCATTAGGGTTTTGGCCCAAGCCTGAAGGTTTCTCATCGCCATTCTTTCCATCCCTGCATAGAGCAACTTTGAAGTTCTAGCCATGGGGGTGCACACCTAGGCCCCCACTCCCATCCTTGCAGAATCCCTCGAAGTTTCAACAGGGAGAAACCTTGCCCCTGTCCAAAGTGATGCCATCACTAGCCTTCGTAGCAAATGTAGAGCCCAGAGTGCGTCGTATTTTTGGATTTTTATTTCCTTCAGCCCACCTCCTGGAGGCATATCGTCGAAGTCCAAGTCAGACTGTAATTGGGCCTTTGCGGATGTCAAAACCGACCCCATGAGGTCGCTTCTAGTCAAATACCCACCGCTGATGGACAAATATGGAGTGCTAGGAGGTGGAAGGTTCGAAGCCATATCATTCAATCAACCATTAGGATTAGCGAATGTCGACAAAGAAGTTGCTTTGGCAGCCAAAACACCAATCGACCCACCCGAGAAACCCTACGAGCCCATGACTATGTTGTTTGGCGCACTAGAATCTCCCAATGAAGCATCTCCAATGGATGTGACTCCCATTGAATCCACATGGCACAAAGAAATCCTAGAACCAGATGCAGACGCCAATTTTTGTAATTTCAACATTTTTAGTAGATAATTATTAACTAATATTAAATTATTGTCAAAGGGCTTTTGGTCTATGGTGAAGTTGAAATGTTCTAAATGAGCCCACCAGGGATCAAGTCTTGTTGAGTGCAAAGACTCCGACATCGAAAAAGGGATGAGGCCGGGATCGTACCCCGGGCGAATTTGACGGAATGGATACCCCTCAATCCTTGGCTCTTAGCCGAAGAGGTTCAGCCCAAGAAGGCTCATGCTCTCGTATCGGGTAGCAAAAAAGAATTTGTGGATGACCTCCATAAAATATATATATATATATATATATATATATAAAATTATTTATTATACTAAAAAAACCATGATTTGTAATATAATTTAAATATAAATATAAATCAATTTAAATATAATTTTACATTAATACAATTTAAACTAATAAAATATCATATTGAAGAAAAACAATATACTATAATAATAATATAGTACTACAATATAATATTATATTGAAGCTAAATTCCAATTTTATTCAATTTCATTACTATCAATGATTTCTTAATACAAATATTCAAAAGTATTCTACATTCATGTTTTATCTTTAAACATTTAACATCAAACAAGATATTTTCATTACATAATCAAAACAAATTAAACTAGCTTATCTATCTTAAGATATATATATATATTATACGCTGAGAGATATCATTTTCAAGGCATTTTTCTTTTTCTTTTTTGCTTCTTTGAATTTAAAAAATATGCCTCAAAAATTATCTCTCGACATATAATATATATATCTTAATATATTAAGATAGATAAGCTGGTAGCAGTCGAACATGCATAGCACATCGAATAAACTAATTTATTTAGGGTTATGATTAGAGTTAGCATTTAGGATTAGGGTTTATATCATGGTTAGGGTTAGCATTAGGGTTAGGGTTTGGTTTAGATTTATTATTATGATTAGGGTTAGGGTTTGGTTTAGATTTATTATGATAATTAGGGTTAGGGTTTAGTGTTAAGGTTGGGTTTATGGTCATAGTTAGTGTGAGAATTATGTTAAGGTTAAGGGTAGAATTATGGTTAGGGTTAGGGTTTGGATTATAATTATAACAAGTTTTGGGTTAGGAATAAGGCTTTGGTTAGTGTTAAGGGTAGGGTTGGAATTAATATTAAGGTTTGGATTGGAATTATAATTAGGGGTAGGGTAAACATTTATATTTGGTCAGGGCTATGGTTTGGGTTAGGGTTAGGGTCAAGATTAGGATTAAGGTTAAGATTAGTATTAGGGTTAGGATTTGGTTTACGATTATGATTATGGTTTAGGATTATAGTTAAAGTTAACAATAGAATTAGATTTAGGGCTAATCTAACTTAACCTTAATCCTAATCCTAACACTAACCCCAAGATTTATCCTAGAATTCTAACCCTAACCCTAATTGAATCTTAACTATAACCATGACCCTAACTCTATCTAAACCTAAACCCTAACCATAACATTAAACCAAATCCTAACCCCAACACTAACCCCAATCTAAACCCTAACCCTAATGTTAACCCTAATCTAAACCTTAACCCTAACATTAAACCCTAAGCCTAAGCCTAACCCTAACCCTAAAAACTAACCCTAACATTAAACCCTAACCCTAACGTTAACCCTAATCTAAACCCTAACCCCAATCTTAATCCTAACAATAACCCTAAGTGAACACTTATCTTAATTGAACCTTAACCCTAATTTAGCCTTAACCCTAACCTTAACTCTAACCCTAATTAAACTCTAACCCTAATTGAACTCTAACCTTAATTAAACTCTAGCCCTGATTGAACCCCAACCCTAACCTAAACCCTATTTGTTTCTAACCCTAGTTGAGTGTTAACCCCAACCCCAACCCTAATCATAACCTTTACCCCAACCTATATTGTGTAACTCTAATGTAAAGCCTAACCCTAATTGAACAATAGCCTAACCCTAACCATAATTAAACTCTAATAAAAAACCCCAAGCCTAACATAATCTTAACCCTAATTGAACCCTAACATAACCTTAACCCTAATTGAACCCTAACCCTAACCATAATTGAAGCCTAACACTAACTATAGTCCTAAGTAAAATAACAATAGTTGAACACTAACCATAACCCTAAGTGAACACTAACCCTAATTAGACCCTAACCCTCACCTTAACCCTAACCCTAATTAAAATCTAGCCCTAATTGAACCCCAACGCTAACCTAGACTCTATTTGTTCCTAACCCTACTTGAGTCCTAACCCTAACCCCAATCCTAACCATAACTCTTACCCCGAGCTATATCATATAACCCTAATGTTAACCCTAACCATAATTAAACTCTAATCAAGAACCCTAACCTTATCATAACCTTATCTCGAATTATACCCTAACCTTAATTAAACTCTAGCCCTAATTGAACCCCAACTCTAACCCAAACCCTTTTTGTTCCTAACCCTCATTTTAACCCTAACCCGAATTGAACCATAATCCTCACCTTAACCCTAACCCTAATTGAACCATAATCCTTTTTAAACTCTAGTTATAATTGAACTCAAACTCTATTTGTTCCTAATCCTAGTCAAGTCCTAACTCTAACCCCAATCATAACCATAACCTTTACCTCGAGCTATATCATACAACCCTAATGTTAACCCTAACCCTAATTGAAACCTAAATTAACCCTAATCATAATTGAACTCTAATCAAGAACCATAACCCTATCCCTAATTGAACCCTAACCTTAATTAAACTCTAGCCTTGATAGAACCCCCAACTCTAAACCAAACCTTGTTTGTTCCTAACCCTCATCTTAACCCTAACCCTAATTGAACCATAATCCTTATAAAACTCTAGCCCTAATTGAACCCAACACTAACCCAAATTCTAGCCTTGATTGAACCCCAAATCTAACCCTAACCATAGTTGAACCCTAACCCTAACCATAACCTTAAGTGAACACTAACCCTAATCAAACCCTAACCCTCACCTTAACCCTAATCCTTATTGAACCATAACCCTAATTTAACTCTCACCCTAATTGAACCCCAACTCTAACCCAAACTCTATTTGTTCCTAACCCTAGTTGAGTCCTAATGTTAACCCTAATGTGAACCCTAACCCTTATTGAAACTTAACTTAACCCTAACCATAATTAAACTCTAATAAAGAACCCTAACCCTATCATAACCATATCCCTAATTGAACCCTAACCTTAATTAAACTATAGTCTTGATTGAACCCCAACTCTTATCCAAAATCTATTTGTTCCTAACCCTAACCCCAATCCTAACCATAACTTTTATCCCAAGCTATATCGTACAACCCTAATGTTAACCCTAACCCTAATTGAAACTTGCCTTAACCCTAACCATAATTAAACTCTAATCAAGAACCCTAACCCTATCATAACCCTATCCTTAATTGAACCCTAACCTTAATTAAACTCTAGTCCTTATTGAACCCCAACTCTAATCCAAACCCTATTTGTTCTTAGCCCTCACCTTAACCCTAACCTTAATAGAACTATAATCCTTATTAAACTCTAGCCCTGATTGAACCCCAAATCTAACCCTAACCATAACCCTAATTAAAATAACTATAGTTGAACCCTAACCATAACCCTAATTAAAATAACTATAGTTGAACCCTAATCATAACCCTAATTAAAATAACTATAGTTGAACCCTAACCATAACCTTGAGTGAACACTAACCCTAATCAAACCTTAACCCTAATTAAACCCTAACCCTAACTCTAATTGAACCATAACCCTAATTAAACTCTAGCCCTAATTGAACCTCAACCCTAACCCAAACTCTATTTGTTCCTAACCCTAGTTGAATCCTAATGTGAGCAATAACCTTGAGTAAACACTAGCCTTAATCAAATCTTAACCCTAATTAAACCCTAAGCCTCACCTTAACCCTAACCTTAATTGAACTATAACCCTAATTAAACTCTAGCCCTAATTGAACCCCAACCCTAACCCAAACTCTATTTGTTCCTAACCCTAGTTGAGTCCTAATGTTAACCCTAATGTGAACCCTAACCCTTATTGAAACTTAACTTTAACCCTAACCATACTTAAACTCTAATCAAGAACCCTAACCCTATCATAAACCTATCCCTAATTGAATCCCAACTCTAACCCAAACTCTATTTGTTCCTAACCCTAACTCCAATCCTAACCATAACTTTTACCCCAAGCTATATTGTACAACCCTAATGTTAACTCTAACCCTAATTGAAACTTAACTTAACCCTAACCATAATTAAACTCTAAACAAGAACCCTAACCCTATCATAACCCTATCTCTAATTAAACCCTAACCTTAATTAATCTTTAGCCCCGATTGAACCCCAACTCTAACCCGAACTCTATTTGTTCCAAACCCTCACCTTCACCCTAACCCTAATTGAACCATAACCCTCACTTCAACCCTAACCCTAATTGAACCATAATCCTTATTAAACTCTAGCCCTAATTGAACCCCAACCCTAACCCAAACTCTATTTGTTCATAACCTTAGATGAGTCCTAACCCTAACCCTAATGCTTACCATAACTTTTTCCCCAAGCTATATCGTATAACCCTAATGTTAACCTTAACCCTAATTGAAACTTAACTTAAACCTAACCATAATTAAACTCTAATCAAGAACCCTAACCGTATCCCTAATTGAACCCTAACCTTAATTAAACTCTAGCCCTGATTGAACCCTAACTCTAACCAAAGCCCTATTTGTTCCTAACCCTAGTTGACTCCTAACCCTAACAATAACCTTTACACCAAGCTATATCATATAATCGCAATGTTAACACTAATCCTAACAATAACCTTTACCCCAAACTATGTCATATAACCCTAATTGAACCCTAACCTAACCTTAACCACAATTAAACCTTAATCAAGAACCCTAACCCTAACATAACCTTAGCCCTTTGAACCCTTTTGAATCCTAATCCTAATTGATCCCTAACCCTAACCTTATTCATAATTTGATCTTAATCCTAATTCATCTCTAACCCTATCTTTTAGTGAACATTAACCCTGATTTAAATCTAAACACCCTAACCCTAACTCCAAACTTTATCTTAGAATTCTAATTGAACCATAACCCTAATTTGTTAAATATAAGTATGGTAGTTTTAATATCTTAATTTGAACACTTATTTTTGTGTAAAAATAAATTTATTATATTTTTTTAATTTAATTTTATAATTTTAAATTTATTTTAGATGTGCACTTATTATAAAAAGCTTTTATATTAGATTGCATATCTAAGTAGTTGTATTTTTGTAAAATAATTTCTTTAATAAAATCTTAAATCTAAAATATTTATCTAGAGATATACATTATTTTTTTAAATAGAATATGGATGATTTTTTCTTTATGCAATGCTTTCAATTTTTTTTAAAATAATTGAATATTATTTTATGTGTAATAATAAATTTAAGATATATATATATTTCTATTTTTTAATTTTAAATACATTAATTTAGAAATTTTTAAAAAGAAATTTCTAAAATTTAAAAGCTTAAGTATGGAAGAACTTTTCTCAAAAAAAAGTTTCTAAATTTTAAAAACTTCTTTTATGTCTGATGTATATCTCTTTTTAAAAGATCTTGGATATTTTATTTTTGAAATATATTAATTTAAAAACTTACTTTTATATGAAATAATGAATTTAAAATATAATTATATTTTAGTTATCATATTTTATGTATATCTCTTTTTAAAAGATCTTGGATATTTTATTTTTGAAGTATATTAATTTAAAAACTTACTTATATATGAAATAAGGAATTTGAAATATAATTATATTTTAGTTATCATATTTTAAATGGACTTTTTAATGATATTGAACTCATATAGATTTTGATGTTAGTCTTATGTTATATGGAGAAGTTTTGAAATATGATATTTGAATTAAAAGAAAATTTGATTAACCATTATTTCTAACTTTAACATCGTTTAAGCATGATTATCTTTAAAATTATATCTTATTTATGTGTTCAATAATATTCTTATCATGTATAAGATGAATAACCTACACTCTTATCAATAGTTTTAACAATTGAGAAATCAGTGTAAGATTACATTATAACAAACTTAAAATATATATAAATATGAAGATTATTACAGCAATATATAAGATTAAAAATGAGAAAAAATATGTCAAAACTAAAATAATAATAATAAGAGTACATCAAGATTCCATGATTCTAATGCACAATACAATTGACAACAAAGTAAGGAAATAAATTGGATAGCTTTTTGATTTGTTGATTTGAAGGGGCAGAGAGTTTCGCTATTTCCTCTTTCGATCCACTGGGAACTATAGGGGTTGTGGTTTTGCTTGTGCTGTTACTGCTAGCAAGTTGCATAATGGCTTCAGCCTGAATGAAGAGTATTATCAGAAATTCCAATTTATCATTCTTTTTTCTGTAAATGAAACAATAAATCCGCTCCGAGGCTCGGAATCCATACCTTTTCAGGGGAAAAGGTGATACACATTGACTACTCCGTTGTAAATAATAGTCAGCCGAGGATTAGATTGTTTATCTGCAATGCCTGCATACACAGATCTGGCAAAAGAAACACTGAAAATCAGCTCCCATATTTAGGGTTGAAAAGTTCTTTCTGTTCTGCCTTCGCCAATATAAGCAATATGATTGTGGATCTGAAAATAAAGACTGTTCAAGAATGAAAAGAATTTGCCAGGCCTATTTTTTATGAAATTACAACAAAGAAAACAACATTAACTAAACTATTAATGATATTAACAACGTTAAATATAAGTATAAATTTTACAAGAACAAATATAAAACATCATTTTCGTAGTATACATGTAAAATAGATTTGTTAAAAAAGGTTTCAAAAGCAAATAATTTTGGTAATTGACAAACCACACAGTGTATACCAACACCAATAGGGAAGCTTTGAAAAAGTTATAATTACAATTCAACAATGCATGTCATATCAAGAATGTTTAACAGACATAAGTTTTATTCCAACTGGAGCAGGTATGGAAGTTCCAAAGAATTATGAGCCATTTGAAGAGATGCATGCCACGCAATACAGAGGCATAATAAAGTTGGTAAAAAAAAGTTTGGAAGGTGTGTTGCCACTGTTCTGATTAACATGCATGCAACCGGTGCCCCTAAACAGTTGTGCAGATTACGTACATGCAAAGTGTGGAAGCTGAGATAAAGCGCAAGAGAAGTTGATCAGATCCCATGAAAAACATTAGAAACCCCAAGCAAAATGAAACTTGCAGTTGTAATATGCACAAGAGGTAATCAATGGTTTTTAAAGAGATTTTAGAAGTTTCAAGTAGGCACAACTATATCGATGCACCTCCCTATCCAAGTGCCATACCACGCTGGAGATTGGTCTGTGGAAGGGACTTTACAAAATCCCAGCAAATGCGATTTGCAAATGTAAAACTCACATGGCCTGATGTGTAATGACAAAGTAAGCGACATAACTGAGATTTGGAAGTCTGTTGAACTCTAAACAAAAGCACCGGACAGTTCATAAGAGTAGATTTAAAAGAATCAGTTTCAAAGGTGTATTCACAATCAGGAAGAAATAAAGTCTACCCACTTCCTTTGCCGTTCCCTGTGAAAACTCTTCCTCCTGTTTAAAGTTCAGCGGCCCCTCTTCCTGATAAAGATGTTCTCTCCCTCAACACTACTTATTACTGAAGGAAAATAAAATATAGTCTATCTATCTTCCACTACCACCAGTCATCTTGTAATGTATCCGCCAACACTATTTTTGACAAACTCTTCCACTTACTCTTTAATCTTCTAGCTCCTTCCACATTTGTGACATTTCAAATCCCTCAACTGCTGGAAGAATACAAACGGTTTCTTTTTTCTTACACCGCTATTTCTGCTGGCCTCCTATAGAGGCCGTGCTGCCATTGTAGGCTTACACCTCTCGGCGTAATTAATATTATAAAACAGCTAGCAACATTAACCTAATATTCATCATTAGGTGTCCTCTAGAACTTTCTTCAAAGCCATTCGTAAACATCATTCTTTAGACTAACCTGCAGGAAATGCAAGAAAAAATACTCATGCCATGTTACAAAAGCAAGTAAGATAAAAAATGCCATGCCATGAGATTACCTCTAAAACTACAAGATTCTCTGAAAATTTGTTTTAATTGGAAACCCATAAATTTTAGAAGAGTGTAAAACCCGTTCAGCTAGCTTGGATGGCATATCAATCCATCCAATCCTCTCCTTGGGTAAATAGTCTACAGACATACCCTAAACTGGTCATAGAGAGCTTAAATCTAAAACAAGGTATTGCATCTAGGACAGACCTTGCATTTCCCTTTACGTGTTAAAGCACACTTCATAGTAATAAACTAGCAATGCTGTAACCAAAGATGGGGAATGCAGCTGCAAGTATCGTTAAAAGCAGGGCCATTTACTCCAATGGTTCAGTGTATACAAGAATACATACCCTATAATGCAGCATTTAACTTGACGACAAAACAAGATGTATGTAATCCAATGCAATAACTGCACCAATTTTATTCAAAAGATAAAGATACCTGTAACAATTTTCTTCAGAAGTGGATGGAACCTGCAAAATACGACGACAGTGTAAGGCTCAATCCACTATGTGAGCAATTCAATACAGAAGCTAGAAGCTGAACTAATTTTCATCATAAGATAAGGTACCTAGGTCAATTCGCTTCATAAGGTTAAGTAACCTGCCAAATATGAAAGAACGATAAGTGTGTTAGGCTCACTTTGACGGGTCCAAACAAAAGTTCCCTTCCAGGAAATCATTCGAAGCACAATTCAAACATCCAATCCTTGCAGAGAGAAAAACTTTTAGAAGAAAAGCAGTTTAACCAGATATTCATTTTGTATGGATGTGTCAACAGAATTTCTATCAATGATGAATGACACGAATCTGAATGGTTATGAGCAAGTTAGCAGAGGCATACTTACCGCATACCATGATGCAACAGGAAACAAGGAACTTCAAATTCCGTCCACACAATAAAAGCTAAAAAAAAATATCAGAATTTGAAATCATTCAAGGGAGAATTTGTGTATAAGTTCTTTTTTATTGAATTTTATTCATAAGTTTTTGTGAAGGTTGTGGAGATCTTTCATTAATCACAATTTGAATCATTCAAGAGAGAATTCGTGCATAAGTTAATGGGAAGGTTGTGGTGATTAGAATTAGCAAATGGCTGCTGACTGCTGGGTGGGAGTCACTTGATGCACCAAATAGATCGAATCAAGTGCTCGAGCAATGCAGGGCAAGCACTTTTATCTCTTTAAGGTTATCCATTCAAATTTGCCCTTAAAATGCTAAGGAATACCATGGTTAAAGAAGGAAACAGCATAACACTAGATATATATACATATATAATACTCTAGAATATTTTAGAGCCTGCCAAAAATACCCCCACATATGTGATTCAGTCTTTCATTAAAAATTATTGTATTTTAGGGAAAAAACACATAAATACAAAAGCCATCAAATTTAGCCCATGCATCATACATAAGAATACTTGACGTGTATACACGTGTTTTTATCTTTATGCATTCATGTGTGATGTGTAGGACACTAACATGCACATGTAGCCACAATCACACCAACATACATGCACACCCATGTGAAAGATACAACATTGTACATCAGCCCCGTATGGGTTTTAATTTGGCTATGTATGATTTTCTAAAATAAAAAATAAAAACAAATTTTTAAAGGCTATATCAAACTAAATAGAGAATTTTCTGGATACTGTAATTTCTAAGAGATTATAGTAAATATATATTTAGTCCATGATGCTTGTTCTTCCCCTTTATATAGAGATCTATGTTTGTATATATATATATATATATATATATATATATATATATATATATATATATATATATACACACACACACACACACACACACAGAAAAAACTGTTTTATATATACACATAAATACTCTCCTATATATATATGCATGTATGTATATATATACATACATAGAAATATATATACATACATGTATATAGACACACACATATAGACACAGAAAAACTGTTATTGTAATGTTGAATTTGCTTTGAATTGATAAGTAGGAGGTATTTTTTGCAATGTGTCAAATTATGATTTTGTTATCAGATTCAACTGCCCAGTTTTTTAGTCAAATTCACTGACCAATATTTCATGACTAATAGGTCACACACAAACCATCTCTCATCAGAATGAATAGCAAGCTAAAATTAGAGTAGTACAGGAATGGGTGATCTCTGGGAAGTCCTGATAATTCGCCCCTGTAAGCATCACCTAAATACAATGAGTATTAATTGGACCACTCATTCTCATGAGAGATGGGTCCATGTGAACTACATCTAATGAAATATGGATCAATGAATTGACTCAAAAACTATGCAGTTGAATCCTGATCACAATATCATAATTTACATTGAATTGATTGTGTGCTAATCATATCTAAAGCTTTAGTTTGAGGATTTCTCCAACTTTTATTCATTTTAATGGAAGGTTTAAAATGTTATTCTGTAAGAAAAAAAAACAGTGGTTTTTGTATAGAACACAGGTGTTCACATTTACCAATCGGTTGCATTTGCTTAAAAGTTTGTAAGGCTTCCAAAAACTCATTATTCTTATTCAGTACCAGTATTCAATAATGGATGAATCAAATACATAAAGATTTATTATACAGTTTTCTCAAAATGCTTTTCAAATCTTAAAAAGCCAACTGTAGACCCTTCATCTTGACTTTAGACCTCAGGTATATCTCTATATTCCACGAAGTCCATGCAAATTGCTATATAAAAATATGAATTTGAGTTGCATGGAAACTGACACTAAGCTTTGTCTGCATGCAATCAGCTAAGCAGGTGGTGGTGTTGACTCCCACCAATAAATAGTTTAATTTTCTTTTAAGTTAAAAAGTTAATTCCTTGACATTTGCGGTAATATTTTGAAATGGTCTGTGTTCAGATCCTGTTTAGTGCTGAGTATAACTTGACCTGACCTGCCTTATGCTTGTCCTACTACTCACTGCCAATACCAGTCCTTAATCAAGTAACACCCAAAAAGTAGGTGTCTTTTTGATAAAAAATAGTAAGTTTAAACAGTCGAGGACATTAGATTTCCACAGTCCATATCAATGATAGTAAGCTTTTCGGGATTAAACAGTGTTATCCTTTTTTATCATCAAAAGCTTACTATCAAGTTTAAACAGTGTCGATGTGATTACGGTACAGCGGATTGGGTGGGATATTTATCAGAAGAGCTAATTGAACATGGAAATGGCCCTGCAGTTATGATTACCTACTATTTAATTTTTTTATATATGCAAGCTTGTGGAGCGAACATTTTGTATGAATGAATGAAAGATTTTATTGACATCCATGAGACTAAACAGTCTATGGGACCGAGACAAAACAGGCCTAATTTGTCTTCATGCTCTTTTCCAAGTCGGATCTCCTGCTATTAATTTTGACTAGAAGGCTAGCTGTCTGATTAATCTTATCTTCCTCAAATAGCTGGTGCATATTATCAACTTTCAAACTATTTTCGTGCTGAGTATGGATATCCTCAAAAGCTGTGCATTTTGTTTCCATAGCCCCCTTATTGCAGAAAATACGAGTCCTTTCTTCCCAAGTTTCCTTGGGTATCTTCCACCTACCAACCTCACACCTAAGGTGATGCGATCCTGTCCTCAATTGTGCAACTAACAACCTCGCTTTCCCTTTAATAGCTGCACCTAAATAAGTTTTTTCACCATGATCCTTTGCCGGATTAAACTCTTTGATATAGTATGCTTTTTTTTGCCCAATCTGATTTGTCCACATGGTAGTTCTAAATTTTTCGATCACATAGCTTTTTATTTCAGTATTTGTGCTAGGACACTCTTGCAAATTGATGTCCCACTTGTTCATCCACTTGTTCTGTTTCATCCAAGTTTTCTTCCTACGATCTAGCGTCTCCTTCATAACCGTTTTAGGCCAACGGTGGTTATCCCATGTTTTCAACCTTCTTTAAAGAGCTTATCAACCAGGTTAACGCACATGCTTCCAATGGAAAAGTCCCTGTTTCAGCTAAAAGAATTTCATATGGAACTGTGGTTTTAACTTTGAGACTACTTGTTATTAGATGTTTCTGGATTCTTTCTAGTTTTCTCCATCTGCACTTTGACATACTGCTTCCCCACACTTCACACCCATAAAGTACAACCGGAGTAACAAGCAAACCAAAAAGTGTTTTCTTGGTTTTCCAATCCCAAAGCTCGATTTTTCTACACCTATTTTGTAGAAGATAAGAGGCTTTCCAACCTCCTTGTATCCTTTTCGTACAAGTCTCCCAACTGAGCTTATAGTGAAAGTCAATCCCAAGATACTTTTTTTCTTTCACTATTTCAAATGGGCTCCCTTCAAAAAGAAAGGTATTTTGCTTATCTTTTCTATTCAATGAGAAAATCATGATTTTGGTCTTGGTGATATTCACTTGCATCCCAACCTCTTGACAAAAGAGTTCTAGTGCTTTCAAATGTTCTCTTAACCCATGAGCTGTTTTTGAAATTAGAATAAGATCATCAGGATAAGATCATCAGCATATAAAAGTATTTTCACCACATAACCTGCCAGTTGAATACCATCCCCATCCATCTTGCTTAACCAAGCTTCCAACTTATCAATGTATAGCCCAAAAAGTGTGGGAGATAGAGGGCAGCTCTATTTAACTCCAATGTCGCTACCAAAACATTCTGACATACCTTCACTTGTTCTGATTTTTGCTCTAACCTTCTCAGACAAACTGTGAACAGCTTCTCTATACACATTTGGGATGCCTAATTCCTCCATTCTATTCCATAGTTTGTCTCTAGGTACCATGTCGAAAGCTTTCTTAAAGTCTACAAAACAACAATAAGCTTCCTCACCCTAGGTATTCCAAAAAAATTCAATCAAATGTCTAAGGGTGATGCAGTGATCTGGTAGAGTGTCTTGACCTAAAGCCTGCTTGCCCCTTTGCCCTTTTTCCCTCATTTTCAGCCCAGCTGCTGATCTTTCGTTCAACCATGCTCCCAAAAAGCTTGCCAAAGATAGGATTGACCATAATCATGCGGTAGTTAGATGGATTATTGATATCACCACTTTTAAATAAAAGAATGACCACACTGGTAGTCCACTCTATTGGGAATCCTTCTCGATTGACGTTATTGAAAATTCTTTTTATGTGAGGGGCAAGACTCTCGATCCCCCACTTTAAAAATTCAGCCTATAAACCATCTATGTCCTGTGCTTTACCACTCGCTAAATTAATTATTCCTTGTTTAATATCATCCACAATGAATAGTTCCATTGATGTGTTAATAACAGGTGGATGGTCTTTCTCGTGAACCCGCTCGTAAAGAAGCCTAGCATATTTTAGCCATTGGACATTTGTAAGACTGTTTTCAATCTTCTTTTTACTTTGCTGCAATTCTCTCCAAAAACCTTTAGGATTCTGTTTTTCAAAAGAGATTAGCTCCTTCCTTCTTTCATTTACATAATCAGATTTTTTAGGCTGCACCAAATTTTCATATTATTTCTTGTATTCTTTGTCCATTCCTTTCTTTTTTAGTGATCTCTTGGCTGCCTTACATTCTTCATCATACCACGGATTTGCTGGGAAAGTGTTTGAAGCCCCCATCTTGGGGTGAGATCTTTTGCCTTACATCCACCTTTTTTGTTGCTTTGACCTCTCCGTTATTCTTTAAATTATGGAAATGTTGCTTAAGAACAGCACTAAATATTTCTCTATTTTCCTTATTCAAGAGGATTTTACCCTTGGGAGGGTAGACTCTTAAGCCTTTCCTGATTTTCTATATCATACACCAATCCCAATGTATGGAACAGCTTGAGAAAGGAGTTAAAAGCATATGGGTATATAATATATATCTAATGGTTTTTGAGCTTTGTTTGATCTGGGTGACTTTATAATAAAAAATTTCTACCAGGGATTGCTATAGCTTTGAAGTTTGAATTTATATTCTCCCTCAAAGCATATATGAATTAGGTAAGTGCATGTTTTTTAGAGGCTTTTGAGGAACTCGGTGATTAACCATTGAAATTCTGAGTGCAGATCAAGCTCAAGTTGCATGAATATTCTTTTGAATCTGTTGGTTTTGGAAGAGAAAACCATTGACAAGAACACGACCTTTCTAATGTATATTAACATTTCATAAAATAAAAAAAGCAGACTTTAAACCATGCAATTGTTGACACCATATTAAAATAAAACACTATAATCACTGCAGCAATCAAAACTATTTTATTTATAAAATAGTCTAAAATAAAGAGGCAACTTGTGCAGAAATCAAAGTGCTCTGAAAGTGTTTTCTACTTTATAATAAATAATAATGCAGCTCAAAAAGACACTAGTTTCCAGAAATCAAACATAACAATCTCACTACATATCTAGGAGTAAACAGAAAAATATGCATCAGGTCTGCATTATAATATAATATATTTCCAGCCCAACTAACATAGAAGAAACATCACTCAGCAGTCTGAACAAAACAGCAGGCAGAGAAAAAGAAATGATGCAGGCAGCTCCAGAAAGATGAATTTTAAAAATGCTTGTTGGAATGTTTCAAGGTCTGAAATGCTGCCTGTGCAGGATAGTTCATGCAGCAATGTGTAGAAGAAAAAGGTACTTTTAAAGACAAATGTCAATATGTTTTCAAACAGTCGTCAAAAGATGAAAAAACAATTCAAATTTTATTTTCGACATCTGCCACATTTGGTATTATGTGGCACTGTCAAACTTTAACACCTTCAAAATCATGCGCACTTTGGCTTTATTCTTAAATGTTGGTGTTGAAACTTAGGAGGCCTGTGATAAAACCTTAAAGGCAAGGTCTGGTTGGTAATGAAATTCATGAATAATAGCAATTATACTACCCAAGCATATAAACCTCGTCATTATGTGAACACAACAATAAATATAAATAAAAATTTCAAGAAAATGAGACCTTTGGACATCCACAATTTTCCAAGCAAGTGATTAACTTGATGGATTATACAGACCGAATTGATTTTACCTCGAAGCACATCCGGACGAGTAGATTTTCCCAACCCAGAAGGTCCCATGACATCATAATGGTTTAGCTTCCAGTCAAATAAGCCATGATACACAAATCAGATTCCAACTAAAATTTGCTATTGCCCCCTTCAACTTGTTTCAAGTTATATTGCAGCTTGGAGTATCCACTCAACATGTTTCTCTAGTGGAGACCTTGCTTTGAAAGAAACAACTTAGATTTGCAATTAGCTTACAAAATGAGGAGCATGGTTAGTGAAAGAGAAAATGATCCCATACATTGATTCACACTGCACATTTTCCATGTTCCAGTTACAATCATTAAATGCCATTGCCATCCACTACTCGTCTCAATCTCACAGCATTATGTAGAGAGTGCCAGTTCAAGAAGGGACGACACACTCTGCTTACTGCACACAACCCACCTGAAGCTTTACATATCTTCAATTATTGCAGATCTGTATTCTCAAGAACACACTTATACATGGAGAAAGTTCACTCTTTCATCCCTCACAAGTGATTTGCACTTGTTACACACAACTTTTCATAATAAGCTTATTTACATGTATAATGTATGTCGAGGGTGGAAATTTGATGGAAGGCCATAAAGTCTTTGACCACACAAGACAACAAACAACATCTCATGGAATATGATTATTGCAGCATATAGAAGACAGGTAACCTCACAATGCAGTCACTGTTTTACCATGTGCAAGGAGATCTCCAATATGGGCTTAGTTCACATTTGCCAGCATACTCCTAGCCTGTACCAAAATGGGAGCTTTGGATCAGGGTATGTGTTGTGACCTTTTTCACACATCACCCCATCAAGATGGGGACCCCCAATTTTTGCTCCGTTCTGGTCTTTTGGCTTTTGTTTTGCGTCTCTCTCTCTCTCTCTCTGATTTCTCTGTCCTTCCGGGGATGTCCCCGTTCTTTGACCTAATTTGAAATTTTGGCTAAGTCTGAAGTGAATCTGTGAAATTAGGGTTTTGTTCCTTAGGCTGGATTGAGATTAAATCAAGACTGGTAAATTGGCAGGTAAGCTTAACATTGCTTCCAGGAGGCTCCCACTGAATTTTTATCATGTTCTGACGACTTACTATTTTTAGCAAGTGTTCAATCTGTGAGCTTTTCATCAGGATTTCAGGATTCTAACCACTTCAACACATTTAGGCAGCTTCCAAGGGCCTATGCATGAAATTTGAGCTGATTCAGACAAACTGGCTATTTTTAGCAATTCTGGCTTCACGAGCCATTTTCAGGGTTTCCACATGAGCTTTTCAGATGCATGTCTGGAGAATCCTTCTGGGTTTTCCAAAACCTTCGCAGTGATGTAACATGCAAACCGAGACGATCACTTTCAGAGTTCAGCCTTCGGAGGCTATTTTTAGGGTTCGCATGCAGTGTTTTTCAACGCATGTCGGGTTTTTCTTTATGGGTTTTTCGAGAGCTTTGCAACAATGTGACATGCAAGCAGAGAAGATCGAGTTTTGAGGACTTACTATTTTTAGCCAGTGCATGCATGCAAACCAGTTTTTTGGGTTTTTCTGGCTTTTTTGAGATCCCACGGGCAAATTGACATGCAAAATCATCCGGCAACAGATTGGTCACTTTTCAGGCAATTTCTATTTTTAGCAGGTACACTCTGGCAGCCGCCCCCAACACTCCAGTTCAGCAAACAGGACAACATGCAGAAGGAACGAAGTCAAATGGAGACCGTTCGGGATACATACAAGTCAAATTAGGGTTTCCACTTTTATAGGGGGTAAAATCCAATAATAGCCGAAACGAAGCACCCCACCAATGTCAGCACACTTCAAGGTACCTGCTGGCAAAATTTGAGCGAAATCGGAGAACTTACTATTTTTAGTAAGTCAGGGCACGGCTATAAATAGCAGGTCTGCACCCGAGGTTGGCATCAGAGCGACACTCAAGCTATCAAGATCAAGCATTGCAACTTTCAGGCAAAACGGAGCTACTGAAGTCAGAAAGTCAAAACTTACTATAAATAGTAGGTGGCTATAAATAGCAGGTCAGGGCAGAGGACTGGCAAAACAGGTTCACAAGGTGAAGAAGATCATATGATGAAATTTTCAGGCAAAACGGAGCCTTAGAGGTTGAAAATCAAGGGACTTGCTAAAAATAGCACAACTTGCTAAAAATAGAATGCAAAAGCAATAGCAAGCAGAGACATGAAAATTTTTCTAAGTATGGGAAAATGAAAGCAAGAGCTCTAAAATGCGCCCACCATCAAGATTGATAGTTTGAAAATTTTCTAAGTGTAAAATGAAAGTTCAAAGGCTGAAATGCGCCCACCTTAGGAAGGAAGTCTTCAAAAAAAAAAAAAAATTGCTAAGGCACAAGATGGAAGTAGCCTACCACATTTGCGCCCAAGGAGAGGTGGAGACTTCAAAAATATTCTAAGGCACAAATCAAAGCATGACACTTAAAATGCGCCCTCAAGGCAAGCAAGAGGACTTGAAAATTTTACTAAGTGTGCAAAAATGAAAGTAAGACCCTTCAAATGCGCCCATGAAGGGGATGAAAGTTGAAAAAGTTTTTAAGTGTTGGAGAAATAGAAGCTCCACCCATAAAATGCGCCCTTGGCTTGAGGTGAGGGAGTTTAGAAAATTCCTAAGTTACAAAATAAAAGCTCCCCCTCCTAAATGCGCCCAAGGCAAGACAATGTAGCTTGCTGGTTGAAATTGTTCTAAGGCATGAAAATGAGAGTAGATGCCCTCATATGCGCCCAAGGAAGAGGGTGGCATCAAGAAATATTCTAGGTCCTCAAAAATGGAAGCTCAAGGGTGGAAATGCGCCCTTGAGGTGAGAGCCACTCAAAACATTTCTAAGTGCTGAAAATAAAAGCAAGGGGTCTCAAATGCGCCCAAGAGGGAATGAGAACTTGAGAGAATTTCTAAGTATGGCAAAAATAAAAGTAGCACCCCTAGAATGCGCCCTCAAGGACATAGAAGCCTTAAAAAGTTTCTAAGTGAGATAAGATGAGATCTCATGGGCTGAAATGCGCCCAAGGCAATGTAAGGGACTTAGAAAATTTTCTTAGGTCATGCAAAGTTATGGCACCACTAGGAAAATGCGCCCAAGGTAAGCAAGGGTCTAAGGAATTTTTTCTGAGTTAGAAAATGGAGGCAATGGACCTCAAATGCGCCCAGCTTACAAGGTTACATGGAGGACATGGCAAGAGAATTTCAAGGTGTGGAAAATACCTCCTCCATAGGTGAAGTGCGCCCAGCAAGTAAAATGAAGACTTAGAAAAAGTTTCAAAGGCAAAAATGAAAGCTCCTCTATCAAAATGCGCCCAGCAAGAAAAGAAAGGTTGGAAAAATATTCTAAGTGTTTGAAATGTCCTCCTCACTAGCTGAAATGTGCCCAAGGTCATGTGAAGGTGGTAAAAGTTTCTAAGGCAGGAAAAATAGAAGTGGATACAAGAAAATGCGCCCCTCATGGGTAAAGTCAAAGAATTTAAATTCCTCTAAGGTATTTTCAAGGGTGAAAGTGTGAGGTACGCCTAGGGGGGTGATGTTAAATTTTCCAAAGGCAAGGTGAACTATGCCCGTGAGCGAGAAAGGGAATTTCTTCAAGGAAGCAAGAAAAATACTAAGGTAGGAAAAATGGAGATTACAGGCGTGGAATTCCTCCAGAGTGAAAAGGGAATAAACCTTAATAATTTTTATTATTTTTCAAAAATAATAAAAATTAAATGTACCCCTTCGTTTGGATACACATGAAAACGATGATTTCTGAGGGGAAATTTCTTCTGGGTATTGGATATTTCTCACTGGGAGATGATTTGAGGTTCTTCCACACCTTGCTCGTGTTATTTCGGCAGGGATTTTGGCCTAGCACCCATTCAACAAAGTTCCTAAGGCTCAGATGGATAAATTTTCTAAGGCATCGAAAAGGAAAGCAGAGGGGGTCAAATACACTCACGGGGAAGAAATTTGTCTAAGGCATGAAGGAATTTGAAAATGAACTGAAGCTCGAACATCAAGCGTTCAAATGCACCCCCCAAGATGAAATATCTTCTAAGGCACAAACTCCAGGCAAGGTGGTGGATACGCCCATGATGAAAGTTTGCTAGAAAAGTGATGAATTCTATCAAGATTCGGAGATCAAGCGGTCAGAACATGGAAATAAGGTAAGTAAAGTGAATTTAGATTATAAAGTGTTCTGATACTCTTCTTTTGTTTTGCAGGATGAACGTTGAAGCCAAGGCATGAGGAATTGATGAAGCTAGACAACGTTGCAACTTTGGAAACGAAAGTGAAGATTTGTCTAAGGCACTAAGAACGTGATGCAAAAGAGGCAAATGCGCCCAAGGCAATGGGCTAAAGAAATATGAAAGTTGCAAGGAAGAAGTGCGTCCTGGAGTCAAAGCAACAGGAGGGCCGAACAGGAGGAATTCTTTGCTCATCACTTTCATATCAACCACGTACTCGCCTCTCCTCCTAACGCAACAAAATTGGCAGACAGACAGTGGGAACGCGTTTCTGGACGAGAATCTTCTAGAGGAAGAAAGTGGGCATTAATTGCAGATAATGGTTCCTGCAGAGGAGTGGAGAATATTCTGTGCATTCATTGCCCCACTCCTCTTTGTGGCGGTTTTTAGGGCAAGAACCCTAATTAGGGCATATGTGGCTCGATCTGAGCCCTTTATTGTAATTCAATCTAAGCCGTCCGTTGGACTGGGCCAACTATAAAAGGGGCATCCCCCCTCATTTGTAACTTAGTAGACATCAGATCAGAGAGTAGAGTAGATCAAGAAGTTAGAGTAGATAGGGAGATAGCTTAGAAGTTAGCTTAATTTGAAAAGGAAAGAAAACTTTCCCTTTGAAAGTTTTGTAAGAGGTTGTTGTGGAAAACTCTCATAATACAAAGGTTTATCATTGCATGGTGGTTTTATCTTTTATTGTGAATAGCTAGCAAGGCCTTTTCGTCTTTCCAATTCAGATTGATAGAGTAGAATAGACTTATTTTATGCAAGTAGTTGTTAATTGTGGAGTGTGGCGTCGTGGTTTGAGCATATCTTCTTTCATCCATACCACTAGCGGGCTTGCTGATGGTAAGTTCGCCTTGTGTGGTCAACTGGAATATCAGTACCTAACTTCGGTTGTGATTCGTGTGTTCATTTGCATCGTTGTGACGGAGTGCACATGTTGAATCACAATTTGAACATCTTATTCATCCTTTGAAGATTGCATCAGCTTTGTCAGAGTTGTCCGAAGGGAGACGAAGCGAAGTCTGGTTTGGAGATTGTTTAAGCCAATCCTCGTCCTCCACCCTTTAGGAGTAGATGGTAGCATCCCTAATCCTTATATCCTTTTACATTCAGCATTCTCCGGTTAGTTTAAGAACCCGAGCTTCATCGACGAATTTCCCGGAATTTGAAAATCCTTTCCTCGAAGTTGAACGATTACGTAAGTCCCCTTGGAATACCCAGCATATTCACATCAACCAACTGAGTCTATTCGCAATAAAAGGAACCTTGGAGTTGAACGCATGAACTTTCACGCAATCTTAGCATGCCGAATACTTTGATCAAGAGGGAATAGAGTGACCGTTGGACATTTTATTCTGTGTTGGTGTTGTCCTAAAAAACACGTCAACAGTATGGACATCCATCAAAAAATGAAGGATAGAGGAATTTTGTCCAATTTTATAGTTATTAAGTAGGTGTTGTTTTTCATGATTTCAGGATTCATCACTTAATTTGACTCAAAAAGTATGCAGTTGAATCCTGAAATCACCACATAAGATGTTTACTTACAAGTGCCCAAGTAGACAAACTCCCAAAATGTGGAACCATAGACAAGGCACATGAACTGTTTGACAGAATGCCTCAAAGAGATGTATTCCGGTGGACTGCAATGATTGCAGTATATGCACAAAATGGATTTGTTGAAAAGGCTTTAAAAAATTTCAAGCAAATGCAATTGGCAGGTGTAAAGCCAAATACAACCTTTGCTAGCATCCTTCCTGCCTGTGTTAAAATGGGAGCTTTGAAACAGGGTATGGGCATCCATCAAAGCATTACGGAAGGGGAATTTTTGTTGGATGTTGTAGTTGCAAGTGCCGTGGTAGACATGCATGAACAATGTAGAAGCATAGAATACGCACATGAACTGTCTCACAAAATTCCTCAAAGCAATGTGGTCTCATTGAATGCCAAGATTGTAGAATATGTTCAAAATGAGTTTGTTGAAAACAATGAAAAGTTCTTAGCATCTGTTAAGCAAATGTAACTGTAAGTTGTAGGGACTCCTCAACCTTTGCCAGCATCCTCCCTCTCTGTGTGCAAATTGGAGCTTTGGCTGAGGGTATGGGCATTCATCAAAGCATAATTTGTCAGATGTTGTAGTTGCAAGTGCCACTTCCAATCACCAAAGCCTTCACAAAACTTATGCACAAATTCTCAATTGAATAATTTCAAATTATAATTAACTTCTTTGTAGCTCATAATGTGTGGATGAGATTTGATGTTCCTTGTAGTTTCCTATGCCATATCTAAAGTGTGAGAAATCTCCCAATGTGTAAGATGCAGATTCATTTCAGTGAGCTTGGGCTGCATGTGCATTGTCCCGTACAATATGTTTGATAGAAAGTTAGAGCAACTCAAGGCAATTTTTAAATAGAAATGTACACATATGTATCATATGAATATGTATGTGTATATACATATTCTCATATATATAATTGTAAGGGAATACAATCTCTTTTACATAAATCTATGCTAATTAAATAAATGAAAACAACATGCATATAATTAAAATACATTAAATCAGGAGAGCTGTTGTCGATATTGGTTCATGGACCAAACTTAGCCCAAAAGTGTGCCTAATTAAAATATATTAAATCAGGAGAGTTGGTGCTAATATTAGGTCATGAACCAAACTTAGCACAATAGTGTGCCACCTAACAATTCTTTATGTGTGTGTGTCTATGTCTGTCTGTCAGTGTCTCTGTGTGTGTGTGTGCGTGTGTCTGTCTATGTCTGTCCCTATGTCTACGTGTGTGTCTGTGTCTATCCCTATGTCTATGTGTGTGTTTGTGTCTATCCCTATGTCTATGGCTGTGTCTCTTTGTGTGTGTATGATGAAACAAACTTAGCACAAGAGTGTGCCACTTAACAATTCCTTGTGTGTGTCTATCTATGTTGTGTTTGTGTCTTGTGTGTCTATCTACAGACTGTCTGTGTCTATGTGTCTATGTGAATTTTGTGTATTGTGTGTGCATCTATGTCTGTGTCTCTGTCTGTGTGCTTGTCGCTATGTGTGTGTGTTGTGCACGTGTGTGCAAATATGATACCATATATACACATATATATTTAAGAATTTCCTAAAGTAGCTCAGATTTCCAATCAAACATGGGATGGTGTACATACACTCCAAGCTCTCTAAGATGAATTTGCACCTTACACATTTTTTGAAATGTGAACTACTGTCTGTGTCTATGTGTCTATGTGAATTTTGTGTATTGTGTGTGTGTCTATGTCTGTGTCTCTGTCTGTGTGCTTGTCGCTATGCGTGTGTGTTGTGCACGTGTGTGCAAATATGATACCATATATACACATATATATTTAAGAATTTCCTAAAGTAGCTCAGATTTCCTATCAAACATGGGATGGTGTACATACACTCCAAGCTCTCTAAGATGAATTTGCACCTTACACATTTTTTGAAATGTGAACCACTTTAGTAAATGCCTTTCCCATTTAGTTTTATGCCCATTTTTACGTTTTAGGTAACATCTTGAATCTCTTGATATATTTACATAACTAATGGTACAATCTTGTGTGAAATGTATATAAAATATATATATACACGTATATGTATATATAATGTATATATGTACGTATGTATATATCTATAGGTTTAATGTATATATGTACAAATACATGCATATGTACATCCATATATGTGAATATGTGTATATACATATATATATGTGTATATATGTATGTAAATTTGTATGTATGTAATATACATTTACACAAATGTATACATACACACACACAGAAATATATATAATGGGAAATTTAAAGCATGACTTCAACAAAGACACTAGTTCAGGAGTAGAGATTGTCATTAGGAACCAAGATGATATTGACCGTGTTAGTTTTTAGATCAGAAATGAAATAAGCAGAAATACAACAACACATAGAACAATGAACACAACAAATACCCTGGGAAAACCCTCCTACTCAGGGAGAAAAACCCAGCAAATAATCTCTTATATATCAGATAAAAGTGCAGAATTCTGCATACAGATCAGGTCCTTGAATTTGGCCAAGACTTATACAAAATGTATGCTGCTTCTCCTTGAGCAAATAATATACCCTCTGCAAAGAATCGGATCTGCTGCTAGGATGTGAAATGGAGTGAATGATTGTGGTGTACAAATGAGATGTAATCACCACCCTTATATACAATGATAGGCGACCTCTTCACTAGGTCGGCCCCCTTAGAAAATACAAAATGTAAAATATTATTTATACATCAAGGCCAACCTGCCTTGGAAATCATTTTATTAAAAAGGAAAATATCTCCCGAAGCTATCAATCACTAACAGACCGTAAGGTGGAGGGTGATGAATACGTTGATTTTGAAAGGGCTAGCTCAAACAAACCTTATACCCCCTCGCCCTACTCAAGATAGTTTGGGAAAGAATCACTTCAATTCAAGCAGCAAAAAAAATTAAGTCAAATAAAATTATGTACTCTTTGATACATATACAAGATGAAATTATGAATTTTGTGCACATCTTTTCCTTGGATCAGTCCCTTACAAGTTATGACATAATTAGCCCATTGCCAAGCAGTTTTTCCCTACTGACTCTAACTCCTCTTTCTTCTATTGTTCTTCCTTGGTGCATTGACCCATCTAGGGATGATTCAAATTTACCCCTAAGAATTTACCACTATAATTACCCCCCCAAACTCCTATCTATCAACAATCTTATCAAGGTGGCATGCCACTCTCTCTATGTGTACATGCAATCAAGTGCCAGTTAAACATAAATAAATGTTCCTCTCATTCTACATTCCTCCCTCCATCTTCCACTAACTCCTCTTTCTTCTATTGTTCTTCCTTGGTGCATTGACCCATCTGGGGATGATTCAAATTTACCTCTAAGAATTTACCACTATAATCACCCCCCAAAATTCCTATCTATCAACAATCTTATCAAGGTGGCATGCCACTCTCTCTATGTGTACATGCAAGTAAGCAATCAAGTGCCAGTTAAACATAAATAAATGTTCCTCTCATTCTACATTCCTCCCTCCATCTTCCACTATTGCTTCAAGGGTGGGTGGGAGGTAGTAGTATATATATACATGTGTGTGTATACACATGTATATGTATGTATATATTTCTACATATACAAATAGTAGATATTTATCTATACAAATAAGACGGCAATTAAGTGCCAATTAGAAAAATAAATGTTCCTCCCTCTCACTTTGAATCACTCCCTCCATCTTTCACTACTACTTCAAGGGTCAGTGTGTGGGAGGAAGTATACATGTATATGTATATATCATACATCTATATATATACATGTACATATACACAAGCTTTGAGGACTCGATGAGTCTTGGTGACAACTTGTGTGACTCGGCTCGCCGAGTCGAATCGCCACAGACTCACGAGTTGAGTCATGGAAAGTCCAAGCTAAGACTCGACGAGTCCTGGTTAGTGACTTGCTTGAGTCCTAGAATCGGACTCGGGAGTCTTGACTCAAGACTCTTGGCGTCGACTGAAAATGCCCAACAATGTTTTAAAACTTGTTTTTTGTTCTTTTCTTTTTTCTTTTTTTTTGCTCAAGCTTTCCCAAAACAGGTCTACACATTGAAATAGGATTGGAAGAAGTGGAGAAAAGGAGCATAAGAGATTGAAATAGAGCCAAGTAAATGATTTTTGTTCTCTTTTTTTTTCTTCGATTGAAAATCAGAAAAATCTTGAAAAATAGGGGGAAATGCTAAAAAAAATCCATTTCCCTTTATAATCCATTTACTAGTATTTTTAGCTTGTTTTTGAATTCTATTTTTTTCAAATGATTGATTTTCATTTTTTTGCTGATTTTTACAAAAATCTATTGATTTTTTTAATTTTTTCATGTTGAAACAACAATGTCAACTTCAAAATCAAGGCCATCTAGAAAAGACCTTGCATGGAAGTATGAGATAACCAGAAATAAAAAGGGTGAGGTCACTCGTACTGAATGAAATAAATGGATGACAAGGGGAATCAATAGATTAAAATACCACATTGCCAAAATACTTGGACAAAATGTGGACATATGCCCTGCATCAACTCTTGAGATGGTAGAGAGATGAAGACCCTGCTTGCTAATTATGGATTGAGAAAAGAAGAAAGGCAAAAGACAAAGGAATTACTAGCAACAATGATGAGTTAGAATGTATCCACTTCTACACCATCAGACCCACTTTGTGGCCCAAGTCCAAGCATCCATCATCCACATTCATCTTTTGGTGAGAGTCCTAAGGGTTCTTTTCTATTGGTAGCTAGATTCCTTCATTAGGACCAATTTACTTTGTTCCACGCAATGTTCTAGGAGCACAACCTTCACTTGAAGTGTTCGGTTGGAATAAAGAAAAACATCATGAACCTAGGATGGCAACAACAAATTTTTGGTACTATAATAATTTACCTTTCAATGTGGCGAACAACCCATATTGGGAAGGTTTGGTGAATGCATTAACAGTTGCAAGTAAGGGGTTTAAGACCCCAACAACTAGAGATCTGAGTGAGCCATTGCTAGAGGAAGACGTAAAAAATACACGACTTGTGGTTGATGAACAACAAACAAACAAAAAATGGCGGAGAAAAGGCTGTAGCATCCTATCAAATGGATGGGGCAAATGGACGGAATAGGACTCTCTTGAACTTTTAGTGGTCTCTAATGGTGCATTGGTGTTCCTAAAGTCTATAGATGCTTATGAAATAAAAAATGTTTAGACTTTGTGCAATTTATTAGATGGGGTGATACAGGAGGTTGGTGTTGAGAATGTTGTCCAAATTATCATGGACAACACAACTACATATGTAGCTACAGGTAGATTGCTTATGGAGAGGCATCCTACAATTTCATGGTCTCCTTGTGCTGCACATTGCTTGGACTTGTTGTTATAGGACATTGGGAAGATTGGATGGGTGAAAAGTGTGGTTGAAGATGCTAAAAATGTTACCAAGTTTATCTACAACCATACTTGGGCCCTTTCTTTGATGAGAAAACACACAAATGGCAGGGACCTTGTGCGACCAAGAGTGACACGATTTGCTAGCCACTTCCTCACATTGCAAAGCATTTTTGGTGCCATTTCTCATCTCAAGCAAATGTTTGGGTCTGATGCTTGGTCGGAGTCTCAATTTTCCAAAAACGTTGAAGGGGAGAAGATTGTAAGTATAGTTTTTGATGACACATTCAACAAAAATGGAGAGGAGTTGATCAGAGTAAGTAACAAACACAAACATAAACTTTATACAAAATAATCTATTTGCTGGTTTTTTTTTAGGGGTTAATTTTGTAATAGTTTAAAATTCGTTTTATTTTTTTAGTTAATAGAACCTTTGGTTACGGTTCTTTGTATGGTGGATGGAGAGGGCATGCCAATGGGTTTCATTTATGAGGCCATGGATAGGGCCAACGAGGCCATTTCACATTACTATGGCAAAAACAAGAGAAAATATGAAATCATTTGGCGCATCATTGATCGTAGATGGACAAACCAACTCCACCAATCGATGCATGCCTTCGCCCACTTCTTGAACCCAAAATTCTGATAAATTAGAGAGAGAAATCGAGTATCATCCACTGAACCTACATAGTCTACATCCGTGTATCCATACAATGAAAAATCTACATTCTGCTTATATTCCAGGCCATATGCCACTACACTGCGGATGTATCTCAAAATCCTCTTTGCTACCTTCCAATGAACAATCTTAGGTTCCCGCATGAATCTAGAAAGATAACTGACAACAAAACTGATATCCAGCCTGGTATAGGTCAAGTAGATGAGACTCCCAATCAATTGGCGATAAAGAGTAGCATTCACCTAAGCAGATGGATTGTGGCGAGAAAGTTGCAAACTTGTCTCCATGGGGGTTGACATAGGTTTGCAATCTTCCATGTTGAATCTCTCGAGCAGTATCTTGGCATACTTCATCTGAGAAACATATATCTGATTCTTCTTTTGTCACACTTCAAGTCCAAGACACTAATATAGGAGCCCAAAATCTGTTATGTCAAACGATCGTTTGAGATCATTCTTTGTTGCATCAATCATCTGCAGAGAACTCCCTGTGATGACTAGATCGTCGACATACACAATCAAAATGACAATCTCCCCCCCTTGCTCTTTGAGGTAGAGATTGGGATGAATCCATGGTTAAGGAGATGCTCATCGATCTTGATATGCCAGGCTCGAGGAGCCTGTTTAAGACCATAGAGGGATTTGATGAGTCTGCATACATTGTGCTATTGGCCAAGTGTAGTGTATCCCTCTGGTTGAGTCATATAGACTTCCTCCATGAGATCCCCATTAAGGAAGGCGCTCTTGACATCCATCTGGTGAATTTTCCACCCAAACTATGCTGCCATAGCCAATACCAAATGGATAGTCTTGATCTTTTCTATAGGGGCAAAAAGTCTCATCATAATCAATGCCTTCCTTTTGTGCATAGCCCTTAGCCACAAGTCAGACCTTATACTTGTCAATGCTACCGTCTGCCTTGTATTTGATCCGGAAAACCTATTTATAGCCAATAGCCTTCTTCCCTAGTGGAAGATCAACAAGTTCCCATGTATTGTTCCTTAGAAGTGCCCAATATTTAGCATCCATAGCATCTTTCTAAGGTGGTGACTCGAGCTTGCTGCACTATTTCAAGTTTGGAATTCTACATAACTATACACATAAGGGCCATATTCACTTCTTCACAAGACTTGTTGCGAGTCTTAGGCCCATGAAAAGATGTATCAACAACTTCATCATCTTTTGCATCTTTTAAGGTGGTATAATACCACTTAGGAATCTTCTTGTGTACAGAAGATGAGGATGGAGGTGTGAGGAGGAAACTCGTCCAATGGAAACAAAATGTCATTTGGAGTGCCTTCATCAACATCTTTCTCTTCATCAACCTCCTGCTCTTCTGCAATTTCCTCATCAACAGGTTCAAGTAATTGTGGTGTTTGGGAACATACAAGTGATGGAGAGGAAGAGGAGCTGCTGACAAATTCCTCATCAAAGATGTAATGTCCTGTTGATGCGTGTTTTGTGACACACACGAACACTCTAGAATAAAGTGTCCTTAGACGCTCTATCCTCTCTTGATAAAAATCACCTTTCGTGCTAAGATTGCGAGATAGGTCACAAGGCAATTCCAATGTTCCAAAGTTGGGGTGCGGATAGGCTCTGTGGTAGTTTGTGATTTGCTAGTAATCATGAGGGGACTTACGTTGGGCTTGTTCAATTCACAATGAAGGTCTAGACAATAAAGCTCTATTGTTTGGGTCATGGGTCAAACAAACTAAAAAAAGGAGATAAGGGTTTAGAATTTCTAAGCTACTCCCTAAGAATCCAAGAGACGGTATTAACTTGGTGAAACCACTAACCACGCTTTGCTTCGCCACGCTCAACGACAACTACACAAAGTGGGTGCAATCTTCTAGGGTTTTGTGCTTAAGATTTTCTTACTACGAACAACACCATCAATAGAACAATATTATTCGAAGTAAACATTGAAGCATACACATCAAAAGCTCAGTCTAACTTTACGCATTGAATGAAAATCATTCATTCAAAGAAAGTATGAGCAGAGTTACACCATAAATTAATACTTATCAAATCTTGCATTCGTCTAACATACATGAAATAAAATCTAAACTATGATGAGGGATAAGAACCATGCCAGCTCCAAAATAAGAGAAATAATCACCATCAATTTGAACAATGCATTACTTATTACTTTGGCAGTCATATGCAACAATTTACTTATCTCAACATGTTTTGCAACATGCTCCCATGCTTTACAAATGAGGGACGAGCTCAATTTATAGGCTCCCCAATTACAATTCAATGGCCAAGATTGATTTAGAATCAACGGCCAAGATTACAAAATAAAACCCTAATTAGGGCTTATCATAACTAACTCTTCTCGACCAATGAGAACATTACACTTGGGACACTTGTCCTTCCTGCTAAATATGAACCAACAATAAAATAGAAAGTTGCCGTATTGTGGAGTGCCAGGTTCATTGAATCTGGACATGTCGACTTGGAACAATTTGATTGGTCGAGACACCACTTCAGCAAGTTGGATGTCCTCCTTGGTCTCCATGTTCGTTTTTTCATGTTCTTGCCTTAGAATATTTTCTTATCATGCCAAGGGCGGACTTTGGAGTTGCTTGGACGTTGCTTTTATGAGGGAGGTCGAACTTTACTTGAGTTTTTTTCAACCCCTTTAAACTTAGACAAATTTTCAAATTTCCTTGGCTAGGCGTACTTGACCTTGTGGCTGGACATCTTCATGGCGGACTTGGAGCTTGTCTTGACATTCTCTTCTGGAGTGCAAACTTTACCAACTTCATGCCAACTTTACCCTGGGCGAACTTGCACCCTGTCTTGGACATGCTTGAGAGGACTTGGCACTTGGCTTGCCATCTCCTTAGGCGGACTTCCTGCTGCTTTGCCATTTTGCAAACTACATGGCGGACTTGCTTGCCGCCTTGCCATTTTCTTCCTTCTTCTGGGGAATTTCCTCATTGCCAGACATGCAATTTGACTTTTTATATTTTATATTTTTTTGTCTGGACTTAGGAAAAAAAATTAAATTTTATTCCTCAAATTTTCGTACTTAGGCAAAAAGACTTTAATTTCCATTTCTCCAAGTATTTTTTTATGCAATTCAAGGCCTAGGCGCACTTGCCTTGTGCAATCTTTTTGTTTTACCGTGCTTCACGGACTTTGACTTGCATTTGCAATCTCTCCATTGTGCTGGGCGGACTTTGCTTGCACTTTGCAACTTGCACATGGTGGACTTGGTAGCTTTCATGTTATCTCCCTTGGGGCGGACTTTGTCTTGCATTTGCACCTCCCAACCTCTTGGAGCGGACTTGCCAACTCTCCTGCATGTTTGCCTTGGGGCGGACTTCAACTTCTTTTTGCAATTTTCACTTTGCATATGCTGGGCGGACTTCACCATTTCTTTGCAAGTGTTGGGCGGACTTCACATATCTTTTGCAAGTGCATGGGTGGACTTCATCTTCTCTTTGCAAGTGCTTATGGCGGACTTTGGCTACATTTTGCAATTTTCTCCTTGCAAGAGTTTGGCGGACTTCAACTTCTTTTTGCAGTTGCACATGGTGGACTTCAACATCCTTTTGCAATTTCTACCTTGCAAGAGTTTGGCGGACTTCAACTTCTTTTGCATGTTTGCCTATGGCGGACTTTGAGATGTTTTTGCAATTTGCATTTGCACTTCACCATTTTTCATTTTCTCCATGCAAGTCTATGCCTTAGGCGAATTTTTTAGATTTTTCAAACTTTTTCACCCATTTTCTCCTGTAACCCTTTGAAGTTGATGTTTTATGAAGCCATGAACTGTGCATACTTTCCCGAAATAGAAACTTTCTAAAAATAGAAATTTTCCAAAAATAGAAACTTTCTAAAAATAATCCCTAAAAAATAGGGATCCCAGAATGTGCTAAAAATGCCAAAAAAAAGTCCCTAAAAAATAGGGGCCCGGGGTCGAAACCCTAAAATTTAGGAAGTGTCAGAATTGACTGAACGGACAGTCGATCTTCGTCCACAAGGCCCTCTAAGCACTTTGGCAACGTTCATGCATTGATTCTGGCTCACAATCATTTCTTGACTCGGATGACCTTCAAAAATTCAAATTCCTCATTGTAAAAGAAACATGGCAATTAGCAGTTGCGACGCCAAGGCAAAAACCCAAAAAAAGCAAAAAAAACAAGAGGGTCCCCATTTGCAATGGGGCGATGTGTGAAAAGGTCACAACATGTCCCCTTGTGGGATTGCCTTAAATCTTGCCCTAGAGTCACATTCTTATATAAACTATTATTGTATTGAATAGATTTTTGTCCTTCCCACTTTCCTAACCTTGGCGAAGGATGGTAGAATTACTGTGCCAAGGGCGTGTGAAAAGGTCTCCAAGTGGACTCCCTCAAGGTTTCCTACCTATCTTGGGACCATCCATCAAGTGACCGAATTACCCCGCCTCTCCCTCCACAAACTCCCTATCCTCAATGGGGTATTAGCGAAAGTGAGTATGCTAAAACATCCATTCTTATATTAAAGAATCATAATTGCTTTAAGGCTCAATAATTGTTGCAAGCATCATTATTAGACAATTGTAAATAATATATATATGTATATATATATAAATCATTATTTCTAATTGAGTCAATAATTACTTTGCATGAATATATATATATATATATATGTATGTATATTATTATGTATATATATACTTAAATATATTTATCAATAATTAACATGCCATTTAAATCTTAATATATTTATCCATCATAATAAATTAAAATGTATTTATAAATCATAATACATTTAAATATATTTATAAAGCCTCAACTGTCATTTAAAGTACTAATATATTTGACAGTCATCAATAACTAAATTCATAATTACATTTAACAATTCTTATTTTCTAAATACATAAATAGTTATCAACTTTTATTTTAAACTTATGATAACACTTACCTTAGTTGTTGCTCTCTGTTTGTGATCGGATCTCAGATAATATAATTCCTAGTCATAATATATTTTGTCTTCTTTTATTCCTCCATTCCTTTCTTATTCTCTTAATCGCTCCTATCTGTTTTAAATGACTTTCTTCATATAGTTTGACTTGTCAACAATTGCAACCATTCGATTGTAAGGGATGTGTCCTTTAGTAATTATCATACCATCCTTGCTCCTTTAATCGTGGCTTCTAATTGCTGGCTGAAGTATTATTATTAGGTACCGATACACATGTTTGTGATTTTTGCTTGTTTATTAAAGTGGTCATAATCGGATTTATTCCTTGTGGATATTATTTTATTATTATAATGATTTTAGTTAACAACATCAATATGATCTATTTTATAATTGTATAATAATTATAATATTACCTACGATAATTATAATTATAATATTTAGATTGTCATTATTTATATTTATATTTTTGATATTTAATTATTTGTATTTCAGTATTTCACATTTTAATATTAAAATATAATAGTATTAGGTTGCTAATATGTGTTTTGTTATTTATTTGTATTTCGATGTATTTCAATGTGTTACAATTGTGGTGACATGACAAAAGACTACATCCCTGCTAATATACACCTTTTTTATTGTATCCATAAGCCGATATCCCTTTGATTCTGAATTGTATCCAAGAAAGATGCACTTAACAGACTTATCATCCAATTTTTCTCTTTGAACCTTGGGGACATGCATGAAGGCAGTACATCCAAAGTCCAAACACTCTGAAATGTGAAATAGAGGGCTTTTTCCCAGTCTAAGCTTCTTCTGGTGTGATATCATCAAGCACTTTGGTGGGTGCTTGATTCAACAAATATATTGTTGTATGAACTGCTTCAGCCCAAAATGTTGGAGCAAGATCTGCATCCTTCAACATGCATTGCACCATTTCAACAATAATACAATTACGCCTCTCTGCAACACCATTTTGTTGTGGCGTATGTGCAGTGGTCAACTGTCTTTGTATTCCATGTTTCTGCAAGTAAGCTCCAAATTCTTTACTTGTGAATTCCCCCCCTCGATCTGAGCGAAGGGCTCTGAGAGACTGACCAGATGACCGCTCTACAAAAGCTCTAAACTCCTTGAATTTCTCCAATGATTCATGCTTGTGACCCAAACAATTGACCAACATTTTTCTTGTATAATCATCCACAAAGAGAAGAAAATATCGAGAATTCTGATGACTGCAAGCCATAGGTCCACAAAGATCGGTGTGAACCAATTCTAAAGGACTGGAGGCCCGGTTTTCTATAGCAGGAAAAGGAGCCCTATGTTGTTTCCCAACAAGACAATGTGAGCAGATAACTTCTGATTTTTGAATGGGAGGAAGTCCTCGTACCATATTTCTCTTATCTAAGATAACTAATGCTAAGGTGGTCGAATCTTCTATACCAGAGAGCTGCGGATGTGTTGGTTTTGACTACAAGGGCTTTGATCTTCATTTGAAACATCAACCAACTGAAACATCTTGCCTGCCCTTGAAGCACGAGCTACAACTGCTCCATTGCGAGTTTTGTCTTTGATAAGACAAACTTTCTCTCCATTAAGTTGATCAAATTCAACTTGTAGATTGTGCTCAAGTAATTGACTTACTAAAAGTAGGTTCTTAGTGAGCCCAGGGACATACAAAATCTTTGTAAGTCGACATGTATGAGTTCTCAATGGAAGTGAAATATCACCAATTCCTTGAACTTTATATGAGGTATCATCACCCAATGAAACATGCCCATAGGAGGTGGATGGAGTTATGGCACAAAACCATTTTTGTTCCCCTATCATATGCTTGGATGCACCTGAATCAACATACCAAACTGAATTGTTAGTTGTGGCAACCTTTGTTTCTGCAGCATACAGAAAATCTTCTTCATTTGAATTACATGCGGATGAAACATTTCCTTGTTGTTTGTTGGGATTTTTCTGCCATTGTGGATTTTTCTTCTTATCCCCTTGGAAAGATTTTTGTGGCTTTTTGCTACTGGATTCACTGTTGGCATAGGAGTTATACCAGCATTCTTTGAGTTCATGGCCCTTTTTACCACAAATGAGGCATTTATTTTTCTTGTTGGAAGACTTGTCTTGGCTTTGGTTTGACTGTCCTGATGGACTACTTCGACGATCAGGTTGTTTTCCCTTTTGTTTTGCTGCAAGG